>JAXCGZ010019241.1:55000-76917 GCA_037179515.1 Halocaridina rubra
CTGAATTCGCAATAGGTGAACTGCGAAATAGTGAGGGATTACTGTATTTCTGAATGTTTCCAACAGATGACTGAATGAAGTGGAAAGTGCTTTAGGGTGACGGTAACACACCCTACAATGAAAGATGGAAGTTTCTGGTACTGCACAGTTATCCATAAATCTTCGAGCTCTTCAGTTTCTTTTAGACCTGTGGTTACTTCTGATGCACTAAGATAATTTCTAACATAAATACAGACCCCACCCCCTCGGCCATGGTCATTGCAAAATATTTTAAACTCTGGGATATTCACATATTCATATTCAGTTGTAGGAGGAAGCCAAGTTTCACTTACACAGAGGATGTCTATGTTGTAGTCTTTTGTTAGCATTATTATTTCATCAAAATGAGTGAGAAGGGACTGAGCATTCACATGTACTAATGTTACATTCTTACCATGTTTCATCAGGGTGGTATCCATAGTCATAGTTGTAGTTTGTTCTTGGGTTTGTCCATTCTTTGTTTCGACTGTGTGAGTCTGCTGGGAATGCATAATTATAGTGTGTTCTTGGGTTAGCCCATGGATCCTGGTGTCTGTACCTGCCATTGGATGGATAACGCTGATTTGAGTATGTGCCATGGTATGATTGGGCCTTCCCAAAGTTTATATGCCTAGGTGAGTGTCTAGGGTTGTAAGAACCATCTCTCCAGGAGAAGTCTCTTGTGCGTGGACGGCGATAAGAGAGATTTGTATTGTGTCTCTTTCTGTAGTCTCGCGGATAGGGGATCGTTTCATAAGCTCTTTGTTGTTTATTCTGGTATGACTGTAGTTTGGGATACTTTGTAGATAACCCAGGATGTGTCCATTGTTTGCCCCCACGAAATGGCTGGACAATTGTGTCTGCAGGCCGTTAATTCAGTTTGTAAGCTACATATTCAAATCCTTTCGATATCGTTATTGCGAAGGAGACCCAATTTGGTTTGCGAGAAAGCTCCTTAATCAAGACTTCTTCAGAGGGAATGCCTTGAGTCAATATATTACATATCTCTCTCTCAAAGGGATTGCCAAGAATGGAAATATATATTTGAGCTGTAACCCTAGCACTTGCATTATTGGGCAACTGTGGCTTTGGGGGAGAGGACTTCGATGGAATGTTTAGATTAGAGACTGCTTCTATATTGTCTTATCTGTTTTCTTCACTGTTTTGCAGCCTATTGCTGGTTTGGTTATTTGTGCTGGATGGTGTAATTTGGTTGTCCTGGTTAGTTATAGTTGTTGTGTTGTTAGGAGTAGTGGAGAGGGGCTCTGAATCTTCTTCGCTGTTTTGCAACCCTTTACCAGGTTGGTTATTTGTGCTGGGAAGAATCTTGTTCTTGTTAGTGTCTGTTGTTGTGTTGTTAGTAGTAGTTGGAAAAGATGCTGTTGTTTTTTCGCTATTTTGTAACCTGGTACTGAGTTGATTATTTTTGCTAGATGGTGTATTCAGGTTGTCTTGTTGACTATCACTTTTATCTGGATCTACCTCTTCTTCACTACCACTGTCACATTCGTCTTTCAATGCACTGAAGGAATTGTGAGTAGAGACAGAAAACCTAGCTTGCAAACCCTGAGGGTTGTTGATAGAAGGGACTTCATCGTTGTTAGGTGACAGCACTGAATTGAGAGGTGAAGATATTTCTAATAGCAGTTTCAACCTAGAATTATCTCTTTTTTTGTGTTGTATGTCTTTCACTTCTTCAGCATCTCTGCTTCCAAAATTCTCACCTTATTTGCAAGACTTTCTATCATTCGACATAGGTCTCCTAGGTTGTGTGTTTGTTCATACTCTATTAATTTTACAACCGAAGTTTGAGATTGAAGGAGTTTGTCAAGTTCACCACTTATTGAGATATTCAGGACACTTGCACTAAAAGTGATTATATTTGTAATTATATCTTTTTTTGCTTGCTTTTTTATGATGCGTTTACCACTGTTTTGTGGAAAGAGTTCCACTTCCTTTGAAAGCAATAGTTGACTTGTTTTGTACAGAGTGTCTTTTCTGATTTTTTCCAATTCCCTTCTGATGTCATCACGTGAATATAAGAACATTCTGTCCAGAGATGATATTAACACCTCGGGAAAAATATCAGAAGGAGGTTAGAATTACTATTATAGTAATGTAACCAATATACTGTATATTGAACATGTAAGAAAGTTGGAGTTTTTACGACAAAGACACACAAGATTTTGAAAAAATGCACAGATGATTAGATATTTTCATATATTGTTGCAATAGGATTAGAAATCTGTAATGTGATCGGTTTTATGTTATGGACTCCCTTTTCTACTAAGGTGCCTTCTGACGAAGGACTTTGGTTTTGTCAAATTTGACCATTACCTGAGTGAATGCCCTATCTAACCTCAGAATGTAGCATGAGGCGAACCCACGACCTAACAAATCAAAGTTGTTAGCACTACTACTCGGCCACGGTGGCCATGAGAAGCGTGTACAGTTGTATAACATTGAAAAGTATATAAACAATTATCCTACTTGCTACCTAGAACTGTAGTCAGACTTGGCATCTAGAAACACAAAAGATAAAACTGATGCCATTTATCAATTGCTATGTTTTATTTTGATTACATGTCTTGTTTCTATGTTCATATCGGTATTGGACTTTTCATAGCAAAAAGGTAAAATTTTATGACTTAGTATGTTAACAACATTCTGATACTTTTCATTATCACTGTATCAATTTTTCTGCTTGGAAGATTGCTGTTGGGCGTTTTGGAATGCAGCCTTTATTATATTTCTTAAGAATTGCGAGTTTTTTATCTGACCTATATATTGATACTTATTATTAATTCATCAGGGAATCTAATAAATGTTAAATGTTCAGTACATATGCTTATTTATCTTTCAGGAGATATATTACCCATTTGCAGTGGCGAAGATATCAAGGTAGGCCCTCTATATTTATTGGTAATTTATATCCATTAGAATATACTTAGGAGCTTCTTTATTTTAACCGTTCACTATAAATTAGTAGTATAACATGTAGAGTTGTATATTTGAAATTAGTCAACTATAGGCAGATATTGTGCCCATTTCTTGTCTTACAAGTGTCACATAGATTGAAATTAATGCACAGTATTGTAGGAAGGCCCTTCTTCTATCCTTCCAAAAGCTCCTTCCCAGATTTTTTTTATTTATTAATATTTTTTTAATATTGATTCTTCTTTTATTGTAGGAGGGCTGGTTCAATATTAGGGGAACCAGATCTAGTGTTGTGGTTCAAACACAGGATCTGCAGAGCTCCTTTTTCATTTCGACATTTGGCTTTTTATTGTTAATTGTTGCCCTTTTATAAACATTGTATTAATATAAATTTTTTTCAAATATTTATTGTTGCTTTGGGTCTTTTTTTTCCTGATTAACTTTATAATTATGAATATCCTTTCATAGTCACTGCCATTATTTTATACTAATTTTCATACTATTTCAGAGTAACTGCTTTACTCTACAAGAATTAGCATCACTACACCCTGTACTAGCGCAAATAGATAGTGTCATTATACCCGCATTACG
Organism: Halocaridina rubra; assembly: GCA_037179515.1. Classification (NCBI taxonomy): domain Eukaryota; kingdom Metazoa; phylum Arthropoda; class Malacostraca; order Decapoda; family Atyidae; genus Halocaridina; species Halocaridina rubra. The sequence goes on from JAXCGZ010019241.1 coordinate 58,547, forward strand.
ACAGCATGCAGAATTGTTCCAGTGTGGGAATTCTCCAGTCAGGTATCTCTCTGTGGAGGAACTTCATTCAGTGAGTTTGGTTTTCAAAATGTTTTATTATTAGATTTATTTCACGTTTACTTTTCTTCCCAATCAAAGACCCCAAGTTCAAGGCCTCTGTGTTCCTTGATGGAAAAGTTAAATTTTTGTATTTTGTCATGCTTAGGTTTTGTAATGCGCAGTAATAACACATATTGTTTCCTTGGCCTTTGCTAAATTTTCTGGCATAGTTAGCATACATAATGATACAATGCCCTTTTTAGATGTAACTGCACCATTAACTTAGGTGTAAGGATAGGTGTACATATTCCTTTCCCGGAATTCTCCACTTGAAAAATCAAATGTAAATTTAAAATTTTTTGTCATAACCAGCTAGACCAGTAATATTTACTCCTAAAGTATTCAGGATGACATGATGATTTTTCATTTAATATAATGTGTAGTTGTATTATATATTTTTCATAATTTATGGGAATCACCATTATGTATACATTTATTTTTACCTTTACTGTATAAACCCTCTCTGCACTGTTAACAAACCACCCTTTACTTTATTAATAACAGCGTGCAAGTGTAAATTTATATGAACGTGATATTATGATGATTGAAAAAAAGCATTAAGAACAAACGGCAAACAAACTTTCGATATAATATCGTCAGGGAAATAGTGTGTGGAGAATATATATATTTCATTTAAGTTTCCCATGTACAGTACGATATACGTTTTCTTTGTAACGAATTGTATACGTTTTCTTTTTCTCCCAGCTGACTTTGTCTTTGTTAAGATTTCGTGCAGCATGGTCAATAGATAGAATAATGTTTAGAACCAAGGAATATTGATAATACTATAATCTTGAAAATGATATAAACCCCAAATAGAGTCAGCAAATAAATATTTTATGAGTAAAATATTGTGCCTGAATAAGCATCAGCTGATACGGAAGCGGCAAAACAATTTGGTTAGTGGTTCGTTCTCCCGCATCCTCCTCCTCTTCTACCCCTTAATGCAATCGAATGTTATAAAGAGAATTGAATAAAGCATTAAGAACAAACGGCAAACAAACTTGCGCTATAATATTGTCAGGGAAATAGCATACGAGGGTGTATCAGCTGATACGGAAGTGCCAAAACGTTTGCAGATAGAGGTTCGTTCTCCCGCATCCTCCTCCTCTTCTACCGCTTAATGCGATTGAATATTATGAAGAGAATTGAAAAAAAGCATTAAGAACAAACAGCAAACAAACTCTTGATATAATATTGTCAGGAAAATAGCGTGCGAGGGTGTATCAGCTGATATGGAAACGCCAACACGTTTGCAGATAGAGGTTTGTTCTCCCGCATCCTCCTCCTCTTCTACCGCTTAATGCAATCGAATATTGTGAAGAGAATTGAAAAAAAGCATTAAGAACAAACAGCAAGCAAACTTTCGATATAATATCACCAGGGAAATAGCGTGTTGAGAATATATATATTTCATTTAAGTTTCCCATGTACAGTACGATATACAAATTCTTTGTAACGAATTGTATAGGTTTCCTCATCTCTCAGCTGACTTTGTCTTTGTTAAGATTTCGTGCAGCATGGTCAATAGATAGAATATAGAATAATGTTTAGAACCAAGGAATATTGATAATCTTGAAAATGATATAAACCCCAAATAAAGAGAGAAAATATATATTTTATGAGTAAAATTTTGTGCCTGAATAAGCATCAGCTGATACAGAAGCGGCAAAACGTTTTGGTTAGTGGTTCGTTCTCCCGCATCCTCCTCCTCTTCTACCCCTTAATGCAATCGAATGTTATAAAGAAAATTGAAAAAAACCATTAAGAACAAATGGCAAACAAACTTGTGCTATAATATCGTCAGGGAAATAGCGTACGAGGGTGTATCAGCTGATACGGAAGCGCCAAAACGTTTGCAGATAGAGGTTCGTTCTCCTGCATCCTCCTCCTCGTTTACTGCTTAATGCGATCAAATATTATGGAGAGAATTGAAAAAAAACATTAAGAACAAACAGCAAACAAACTTTTGATATAATATCGTCAGGAAAATAGCGTGCGAGGGTGTATCAGCTGATATGGAAGCGCCAATACGTTTGCAGATAGAGGTTCGTTCTCCCGCATCCTCCTCCTCTTCTACCGCTTAATGCAATCTAATATTATGAAGAGAATTGAAAAAAGCATCAAGAACAAACAGCAAACAAACTTTCGATATAATATCACCAGGGAAATAGCGTGTAGAGAATATATATATTTCATTTAAGTTTCCCATGTACAGTACGATATATGTATTCTTTGTAACGAATTGTATAGTTTTCTTTTCTCTCAGCTGACTTTGTTTACGTTAAGATTTCGTGCAGCATGGTCGATATGTAAAGAAGATAGAATAATGTTTAAAACCAAGAAATATTAATAATACTATAATCTTGAAACTTATATAAACCCCAACTAGGGTGAGTAAATAAATATTTTATGAGTAAGATATTGTGCCTGAATAGTGATAAGCATCAGCTGATACAGAAGCGGCAAAACGTTTTGGTCAGAGGTTTGTTCTCCCACATCCTCCTCCTCTTCTACCTTAATGCGATCGAATATTATGAAGAGAATTGAAAAAAAGCGTAAAGAACAAACAGCAAACAAACTATCGATTTAATATCGTCAGGGAAATAGCGTGCGAGGGTGAATAAGCTGATATGGACGCGGTAAAACGTTTGCATCCTCGTGCTCAAAAATAGCATATGCCCAGAAAATCTGCACTAAAAAATAAACAATATGTATCCAGTACAGTTGTAGGTTGGCTCATGGCACCAGCTACACTGAATATTCTTGGATATTTATGACACATCTATTATAATACCTTCACATCTGACAGGTCATTACACTCTCCATCTCTGTTTGCTCTTTATGTATTCTTCGTGCCAGGCCAGATAAAGGCTGTTTTATTTTATTATTGTTTGGCCCGTCCTGGTGTCACAATAATAATAATAATAATAAATAATAATAATAATAATAATAATAATAAAATTGCTTGTCAAAAAAATATGCGATGCACTTAATTCGCGGAAGGTGAATTGCTATATACAGTGTTCCCTCCCTTATCGCGGTAGTTCGGTTCTGGGACCCGGCGCGAACCAGGAAAATCGCGATGTAGGATCAGCCTTTCAGCCTTTAAAAAAAAAAAAAAATAAAAAATAAAAGATGATTATGACACCAGGGCAGGCCAAAAATTATAAAATAAAACGGCCTTTATCAGGCTGTAAAGAGAAACAGAGATGGAGAGTGTAATGACCTGTCAGATGTGAAGGGATTATAAAAGATGTGTAATGAATATCCAGCTCTCTGCTAGGTTTACTATACCTCTGCATTACCTTCATGATGTCTATTCTAAAACTTCTCCTTAGATCTTATTATTATTATTATTATTATTATTATTATTATTATTATTATTATTATTATTATTATTATTATTATTGGCAGCAATAATTTTCCTTTGATGATGATTGGGGAGATTATTATTATTATTATTATTATTATTATTATTATTATTATTATTATTATTATTATTATTACCATTATTACTACGAATTCGTAATTAAACCATTATTTTTACTATAAATTATGTAGTTTTGATTGAATGAACAAGAGTTGTTTAAAGATTCTCTCTCTCTCTCTCTCTCTCTCTCTCTCTCTCTCTCTCTCTCTCTCCTCTCTCTCTCTCTCTCTCTCTCTCTCTCTCTCTCTCTCTCTCTCTCTCTCTCTCTCTCTCTCTCTCTCTCTCTCTCTCTCTCTCTCTCTCTCTCTCTCTCTCTCTCTCTCTCTCTCTCTCTCTCTCTCTCTCTCTCTCTCTCTCCAACATTCTATTCTACCCAACCCCCCACACTCTCTTTGTCCCAGCCAACTAGGGAGGGGCACTTTACACAGTTATTAAAAGTAAATAAACCAACAGATGTACAAACAATGATGAGCCCTTAATAATAATAATAATAATAATGATGATTATAATAATGTCCACAATCATCATCAAAGGAAAATTATTGTTGCTAATGATAATAATAATAATAATAATAATAATAATAATAATAATAATAATAATAATAATAATAATAAGATCTAAGCAGAATTATTGGAATAGACATCATGAAAGTAATGCAGAGGTATATTAAAACCCAGCAGAGAGCTGGATATTCATTATACATCTTTTATAATCCCTTCACATCTGACAGGTCATTACACTCTCCATCTCTGTTTCTCTTTACAACCTGATAAAGTCTGCTTTATGTTATCATTTTTTGGCCCTTCCAGGTGTCACAATAATCTTAATTTTTTTTTTTTGGAAAAAAAAAAAAAAAAAAAAAACGTGATACAGTGAGAACGCGAACCAAGAAACGCCAATAACCGGGGGAACACTGTATAATATATATATATATATATATATATATATATATATATATATATATATATATATATATATATATATATATATATATATATATATATATATATATATATATATATATATATATATATATATAATAGTGATCCCTCGTTTATCGCGGGTGTTAGGTTCTGGGACCGACCGCTATAGATGAATTTCCGCGAAGTAGGATCACCCTATTTGTACATAGGTATTTTACATTTATTTTTACGTTTACTGTATGAATCCTCCCTGTACTGTTAACAAACCACCCTTTACTTTATTAATAACAGCGTGCAAGCATAAATTTAAATTTTTTGTATATGAAAGTGATAGGTAAACTTACCGTGAATGAGGTGGTAATGACATTGCATCGTCGAGAAGGTTGCAGAAGGTCACCGAACGAACCATATTATCATCATGTTCTTGTGAGAGTTGTTGGAGTGCTGTCACGTGTTCATACAGGGCTGCCAGACGTTCGAGTGTAAGGCCAGGTTCTTCGATTTCCTCGTGGCTCAGTTACAAAGTGAATTGAATATACAGTATGTTGGAAAACTCTTGATCATTATGAAAAATATCGAAGTGGAGAGGCCAAGTATCCTATCAGTGATGTTTTTAAATACAGTAGTACTTTGTACCTTGTACAAACTGGTCTCAATTCAGGTCAGTCTTCAGAAACCATTTGTGTTCCTTCTCCTTCTATGATGGAGGTGGATGGCATTGAAAACTGTGAAAATGACACTAGTGCTCCCCCAGTAGAGGAAATCTCTTTTAAGTCACACATTAAAGAAGATATGCAGAAGCCGCTTGAATTAAAGAGGAGCCTGTTGAGGCAAAGGAAACAATACTGTTGCTCCCCCAGTAGAGGAAATCTTGTAAATCACACGTTAAGGAAGATCTGCAGAAGCCGCTTGAAATTAAAGAGTCTGTTAAGGCAAAGGAAATGATACTGATGCTCCCCCATTAGAGGAAATCTCCTGTAAATTACACATTAAAGAAGATCTGCAAGAGCCGCTTGATATTTAAGAGGGGCCTTTTGAGGTATAGGAGACTGTTATCGAAAAGAACTCAACCCCTGAAGCATATCATATTAATAAGCATAACGCGAACTGCGCACATGTCAGTTAGACTGAACAAGTGAGGCGAGACAATGGAAGATGGTGGGAGAACCAAACTTCAATCAAAACACCAATAAGACCCCGTGATACAGAACATACAGAAAAACAATTCTGTGATTCGTCGTCTCCCACCCTTTCAGCCAATAGCATTCCATGAACTATCTCACGTAGGTGCAAGCCTTTGCGTTTTCCAAGACGCCAATATAGTGTATGCTATCGTACAGTATTTCACATGGTGCAATACTGTGAGTGTATATGTTTAAATTTGTTTTTTACTATTTTTTTACTGTTTTATTACTCTTAGGCTAGGAAATACTATTTTTATCAATAAAATAATGAAAATTTCAATATGTACTAGCTCACGCAGGTGCGACCCTTTTCGTTTTCCGAAACGCTGATACCGGTATCTTATTTTACATGGTGTAATACTGTGATTATTTATGTTTTTTACTGTTTTATTATTCTTAGGCTAAGAAATACATATTTTATATCAATAAAATAATAAAGCTGCTGGAAATTTTAATATATGCTAGCTCACGTAGGTGTGACCCTTAGAGTTTTCCAAAACACTGATACCGGTATCGTACTTTCTGTGGTGCAGTTGCATGTTAAAATTTATGTTTATTTTTACTATTTCTTACTGTTTTATTATTCTTAGGCTTGGAAATACATTTTTGTATCAATAAAATAATGAACATTTTTGTTTTCAATAAAATAATGAAAATACTGAAATTTTTTATTTGCTAAAATTTTAATATTTTCGCATATACCCAGAAAAAAAAAAACTTGCCAAAAAAAAATGCGATTCAGTGAATCCGTGATAGGTGAACCACGATATAGCGAGGGATTACTACATATATATATATATATATATATATATATATATATATATATATATATATATATATATATATATATATATATATATATATATATATATATATATATATATATATATATATATATAAATAAAGTACAAACTGTTAGCATACAGCACTAAATAGTAAGGAGGCCCATCAGTGAAACAAAACTTATGAAACAATGCTATATTTCGGATCCTAACAGTATCCCTTCTCGAGTTGTGCTTGAGAAGGGATCCAGTTGACCTACCAGAGTCTAAAAATTCATTCATGAATATGTTTGCAGATGATGCAAAGATTGTGAAGGAAGTAAAAAACGAGAACAATGGTAGAGAACTTCAGGGGGATCTAAATAATCTGCATGAGTGGTCAGAAAAGTTGCTAATGAAATTCAATACTTCAAAATGTAAGGTAATGAGAATGGGTACAAGTGCAAGAAGGCCCAAGCTTGACTACTCGGTGGCTGGAGTACAACTTCAAGAGAGAGAAAATGAGAGAGATCTAGGAGTAAACATACTGGCAGATTTGTCTCCAGAAATACATATAAATGGCATAGTAAGGGCAGCATATGCATTCATATCAAATGTAAGGGTAGCCTTCAGGCACATGGACAAGAAAATGTTCAGAAATATTTATGTAACCTATGTGAGGCCAAAACTCGAATATGCAGCCCCCTTTTGGAATCCGCACTTGAAAAAGCACATAGCTAAGCTTGAAAAAGTTCAAAGATATGCCTCGAAACTGGTGCCAGAAATACGCAATCTCAGTTATGATGAGAGGCTGAGGGAATTAGACTTACCATCACTCGAAGCTAGAAGAGTGAGGGGGGATATGGTGACAGTCTTTAAATTCCTTCATGGTTATGATAGAGTGGATAGGGATCGATATTTTGATATGGCTGGCTCTAGAACTAGAGGTCATAGTTTGAAGCTTCGTAAGAAAACTTCTTCGCAGGATGTAAGGAAATACTTTTTCAGTGTAAGAGTAGTTGATAATTGGAATTGGCTAAGCGAGGAGGTAGTTAATGCTATCTCAATCCATAGTTTTAAGGACAGGTATGATAAGTATCACTAAGTATAAAATGGAACCGATGAGGAGACGGGAAGATACGAGCTTTGGGCTCTTTCCCGTAAACACAATTAGGTAATCACAATTAGGTAATCACACACACACACACACATACACACACACACACACACACACACACACACACACACACACACACACACACACACACACAGTCTTTAAATTCCTTCATGGTTATGATAGAGTGGATAGGGATCGATATTTTGATATGGCTGGCTCTAGAACTAGAGGTCATAGTTTGAAGCTTCGTAAGAAAACTTCTTTGCAGGATGTAAGGAAATACTTTTTTAGTGTAAGAGTAGTTGATAATTGGAATTGGCTAAGCGAGGAGGTAGTTAATGCTATCTCAATCCATAGTTTTAAGGACAGGTATGATAAGTATCACTAAGTCTAAAAATGGAACCGATGAGGAGACGGGAAGATACGAGCTTTGGGCTCTTTCCCGTAAACACAATTAGGTAATCACAATTAGGTAATCACACACACACACACACACTATCATATTTAAGGAGTCACTGGAGTCGGGGGAGATTCCAAGATGCTGGAAACAAGCAAATGTGATACCTATCTTCAAAAAGGGAAGGAGGGATACGGCTCTGAACTATAGACCAGTTTCCTTGACCAGCATAGTTTGCAAAGTTATGGAGAAACTACTAAGGAAACATATCTCTCTTCACTTGGAATCCTTCAACTTTTTGTCAGTGAGGCAACATGGCTTCAGAGAAGGTAGATCAACAGTAACAAACTTATTAGAATTTTATGATGAGGTAAGCCAAATCTTACAGGAAAGAGAGGGCTGGGCAGATTGCATATTCCTAGACTTCCAGAAAGCGTTTGACACTGTTCCACATGGGAGACTTATTAGGAAGCTGCAATCAATGGCTAGAATAGGTGGAAATGTTTTGGAATGGATAAAAACTTACTTATAAGGAAGGGAACAGAGGGTTAGAGTAAGACACTCAGTGTCTGAATGGAGAAGAGTTAGTAGTGGAGTTCCACAGGGTTCAGTTTTAGGGCCACTTTTGTTCCTTGTATATGTAAATGACTTACCAGAGTCTGTAAATTCATTCATGAATATGTTTGCAGATGATGCAAAGATTGTGAAGAAAGTAAAAAACGAGAACAGTGGTAGAGAACTTCAGGAGGATCTAAATAATCTGCATGAGTGGTCAGAAAAGTGGCTAATGAAATTCAGTACTTCAAAATGTAAGGTAATGAGAATGGGTACAAGTGCAAGAAGGCCCAAGCTTGACTACTCGGTGGCTGGAGTACAACTTCAAGAGAGAGAAAATGAGAGAGATCTAGGAGTAAACATACTGGCAGATTTGTCTCCAGAAATACATATAAATGGCATAGTAAGGGCAGCATATGCATTCATATCAAATGTAAGGGTAGCCTTCAGGCACATGGACAAGGAAATGTTCAGAAATATTTATGTAACCTATGTGAGGCCAAAACTCGAATATGCAGCCCCCTTTTGGAATCCGCACTTGAAAAAGCACATAGCTAAGCTTGAAAAAGTTCAAAGATATGCCTCGAAACTGGTGCCAGAAATACGCAATCTCAGTTATGATGAGAGGCTGAGGGAATTAGACTTACCATCACTCGAAGCTAGAAGAGTGAGGGGGGATATGGTGACAGTCTTTAAATTCCTTCATGGTTATGATAGAGTGGATAGGGATCGATATTTTGATATGGCTGGCTCTAGAACTAGAGGTCATAGTTTGAAGCTTCGTAAGAAAACTTCTTCGCAGGATGTAAGGAAATACTTTTTCAGTGTAAGAGTAGTTGATAATTGGAATTGGCTAAGCGAGGAGGTAGTTAATACTATCTCAATCCATAGTTTTAAGGACAGGTATGATAAGTATCACTAAGTATAAAATGGAACCGATGAGGAGACGGGAAGATACGAGCTTTGGGCTCTTTCCCGTAAACACAATTAGGTAATCACGAGTGAACCCTCGCTATATCGCGGTTCACCTATTGTGAATTTAGTGCATCACAGATTTTTTTGGAAAAAAAAGTCTTAAATGATTTTTACACCAGGACGGCCATAAAATAATAAAATAAAACAGCCTTTATCGGGCCTGGGCATGAAGAGAACATAAAGATGGAGAGTGTAAAGATCTCTCAGATGTGAAGGGATTATAAAAACTGTGTAATGAATATCCAATTTTTGCTGGGTTTTAATATACCTCTGCATTACTTTCATGATATCTATTCCAAAAATTCTCCTTAGATCTTATTATTATTATTATTATTATTATTATTATTATTATTATTATTATTATTATTATTATTATTAGTGTTATTATTATTATTGGCAACAATAATTTTCTTTTGATGATGATTGTGGAGATTATTATTATTATTATTATTATTATTATTATTATTATTATTATTATTATTATTATTATTTATTAGTATTGTTATTAAGGGCTCATCATTATTTGTACGTCTGTTGGTTATTTACTTTAATAACTGTGTACAGTGCCCCCCCCTAGTTGGCTGGGAGAGGGAGTTTGGGGGGTTGGGTAGAATAGAATGTTAGAGAGTGTGGAGGGAATTGTGGGGGGTTTGGTGTTGGGAGAAGACGATCGGCGTCGTCACACTGTGTATGTTTGTATGTACGTGTATTTGTGTTTGATACTTTGGAACGGTTAATGCATTCTGATCAATTCACGCCTGATACCGTATATATGATAATTCAAAATGTTTTAGCATTGTATTGAACGGTGAAGGTATGGAGACCATGTTTATTTTTTACAATGAATTGCTCATTCCATATTGCCAGTTATGCCATCTATATTTGATAACGGTTTAGTATTTGGACTACAATTTAAACTTTTGATTTTAATTTTTACATGAGATTTGTATTATTGAAGAGAGTAAGTAATCTACTATGCTATGTATATAATTTATCGATGTATTTTGTGGTCAATAAAGTATCTATCTATCTGTGCGTGTGTCCCGCTTAACCGATTTCTGTTCCGTTCTACAGTATTCTCTCTCTCTCTCTCTCTCTCTCTCTCTCTCTCTCTCTCTCTCTCTCTCTCTCTCTCTCTCTCTCTCTCTCTCTCTCTCTCTCTCTCTCTCTCTCTCCTCTCTCTCTCCTCTCTCTCTCTCTCTCTCTCTCTCTCTCTCTCTCTCTCTCTCTCTCTCTCTCTCTCTCTCTCTTCTCTCTCTCTCTCTCCTCTCTCTCTCTCTCTCTCTCTCTCTCTCTCTCTCTCTCTCTCTCTCTCTCTCTCTCTCTCTCTCTCTCTCTCTCTCTCTCTCTCCTCTCTCTCTCTCTCTCTCTCTCTCTCTCTCTCTCTCTCTCTCTCTCTCTCTCTCTCTCTCTCTCTCTCTCCTCTCTCTCTCTCTCTCTCTCTCTCTCTCAACGCTTTGTTGGCTCCTCATTTCCAATCTCAGCTATGTGGCTTCCTTTATCCATTAACTTGTTTATTTTATTTTTTTATATCTTCCTTTGTTAATCTCTGCATGTTTGTCTTTCTATCTATCTAGCTGTCTTAGTTTATTTTATTGCTATCCTTTGCTTAGTTAGTACTCTATTATATCTTTATACAAGAATGAAATTTTTTTTTTAGTGTACTTCTTCAATTTTCTATATAATAATAATAATAATAATAATAATAATAATAATAATAATAATAATAATAAAATAATAGTAATGTCTACTTATCAGTCACTTTTAATTTTAGAAGACTAACCATTGTACAAAAATGGAAATAAATGTTTGTTTGTTTGTTCTTCTGTTTACCTCCGTATCAGATGATGCTTATTCAGGCACAATATCTTACTCATCCTATTTGGGTTTTATCTTATTTTCAAGATTATAGTATTATTAATTTTACTGGTTATAAGCATTATTCTATCTATCTGCACGAAATCTTAATGTAAGTAATGTCAGCTGAGAGAAAAAGAAAACATACAATTCGTTCAATGAAAAAGTATATCGTACTGTATGTGGGAAACTTAAATTAAATATATATATTCCCTACACGCTATTTCCCTGACGATATTATATCAAAAATTTGTTTGCTATTTGTTCTTAATGGTTTTTTCAATCTTCATAATGTCACGTTCATATAAATTTACGCTTGAGCGCTGTCATGAATAAAGTAATGTCTGGTTCGTTAACAGTGCAGGGAGGGTTTATACAGTAAAGGTAAAAATAAATGTAAAATACCTATAATAAATATGAGAAAGAGGAAATGAAAGATCACGACAATAAGTAGGGAAAGACGTTGACAGAGAGAGAGATAGAGAAACATCTTTAATTAACTCTTGTTCATCCAACCAAAACTACATTTCTTATTGTAAATATATTGGTTTAATGACAAATTTGTAATAATATTAATAATAATAATAATAATAATCGTAATATTCTCCACAATCATCATCAAAGGAAAATTATTGTCGCCAGTAATAATAATAATAATAAGTCCTAAGGAGAATATTGGAATAGACATCATGAAAGTAATGCAGAGGTATATTAAAACCCAGCAGAGAATTGGATATTCATTACACATCTTTTATAATCCCTTCACATCTGACAGGTCATTACACTCTCCATCTGTGTTTCTCTTTACTTTATGTATTGTTCGTTCTCAGGCCAGATGAAGGCTGTTTCATTTTATTATTTTTTGGCCCGTCCTGGTGTCACTATCATTATATATATATATATATATATATATATATATATATATATATATATATATATATATATATATATATATATATATATATATATATATATATATATGGTGCTCGTACTTCACGGTTTTTCACCTATCGCGGCCGGTCCCAGAACCAAACCCCCGCGATAAGCGAGAGAGCACTATATATATATATATATATATATATATATATATATATATAGAGAGAGAGAGAGAGAGAGAGGAAGAGAGAGAGAGAGAGAGAGGAGAGAGAGAGAGAGAGAGAGAGAGAGAGAGAGAGAGAGAGAGAGAGAGAGAGAGAGTCATATATCATTGGTGTACTAGTACAACAATGTCCTATGTGGAAAAATCACTCCTATAAGGGTGAAAATTCCAATTTGTAAAGAGTACAGACCGATCACATTGCAAGCATAGGCAGAAGTTCTGGTTAGTAGTCATTAGGTCCACTTTCCTTCCACTCAGCACCTCGTTCTTTTCTCGCTTGCGTTAATCGAGCAATTTGAATTTTTTTAATATGTTGTATGCATGCTAATCCAAATTTGCATAGTCTAAACTCACGCAATTGGATGGGTGAATATATATATATATATATATATATATATATATATATATATATATATATATATATATATATATATATATATATATATATATATATATAATATACACACAGTGATCCTTCGCTCTCTCGCGTTTCTTCACTCAAACATTGTAACGCAATTTTTTTGGCAATTTTTTTTTGGGGGGGGTATATGCAAAAATATTAAAATATTAAAAAAATAAAAATATTCAGTATTTTAATTTTTTATTGGAAAAAAAATTTCTTTATTTAATTGATAAATTTTTTTTATTTCCCAGCCTACGAATAATAAAACAGTAAGAAATAGTAAAAAAGCATAAATTTGATCATGTAACTCTGCACAATAGAAAGTACGATACCGGTATCAGTGTTTCGGAAAATGCAAAGGGTCGCACTTACGTGAGCTAGCATATATTAAAATTTCCAGTATAAAAAAACGTATTTCTTAGCGTAAGAATAATAAAACAGTAAAAAATAGTGAAAAACATAAATACTAACAGTATTGCACCATGTAATATACGATACCGGTATCAGCGTTTCGGGAAACGAAAAGGGTCGCACCTACGTGAGCTGGTACATATTGAAATTTTCATTATTGTATTGACAAAACAAGTATTTCCTAGCCTAAGAATAATAAAACAGTAAAAAATAGTAAAAAACATAAATTTAGATATATAACTCACAGTATTGCATCATGTGAAATACTGTCTGATAGCGTACAATGTATTGGGGTCGCACCTACGTAAGCTAGCATATATATTAAAATTTCCAGTAGTTTCATGATTTTATTGATAAAAAAGCGTATTTCTTAGCCTAAGAATAATAAAACAGTAAAAAATAGTACAAAAACATAAATACTAACAGTTTTGCACCATGTAAAATATGATACCGGTATCAGTGTTTTGGACAAAGGCTCGCACCTACGTGAGATAGTTCATGGAATGCTATTGGCTGAAGAGTGAGAGATCTGTATCATGGGGTCTGATTGGCTTTTTCATTGAAGTTGGTTCTCCCACCATCTTCCATTGTCTCGCCTCACTCGTTCAGTCTAACTCATGTGTGCGCTGTTCACGTTGTGCTTATTAATACGTTTTGCTTGTGATTTTTTTACTCGCGTATTTTAACCTTTGCAATGCCTCCCAAGCATCCTTCATCTTCTAAGGCTTCTGGTAGTGAGCCTAAGCGGCAAAGGAAGGTGTTAACCATAACAGATAAGGTGAAACTCGTAGATATGTTGAAAGAAGGAAAAAGGTTTACGGATGTCGGCCGCTATTTAGGCCCCAATGAATAACAGCCGTAAAGCTGTTATTGGCTGTGGAATAATTTCCTCTGGCGTCTACAAACTCATTACCACCTCATTCACGGTAAGTTTACCTATCACGTACATATAAATTTATGTTGCATGCTGTTATTTATAAAGTAAAGGGTGGTTTTTTAACAGTGCAGGGAGGGTTTATACAGTAAACGTAAAATTAATTTTAAAATACCTATGTACATTAGTATGTCATGTCATTTCCACCTCATTCTCAGTAAGTTTATCTATCGCTTTCATATAAATTTACGCTTGCATGCCGTTATTTATAAAGTAAAGGGTGGTTTGTTAACAGTACAGGGAGGGTTTATGCAGTTTATACAGTGTAAACGTAAAAATAAATTAAAATATCTATGTACATATAGGGTGATCCAACTTCACGAAAATTCCTGTCTTGCGCCGGGTCCCGGAACCGAACCTTCGCGATAAACGAAGGAACACTGTATACTCACCTCTTGGAACAGCGCGAGGAAAGGTTCTCAGAAGGCACGTGTAATGTAAAATTCGCGTAATATAGCCAGTCATCTTCCATAAGAAACAATAATAATAGGCTTAGATACGTTCCACAATCGTACATAAGCACACTTTGCGAAATATATAGGATATGTAAAACATATTTTATAAGTACATAACATGGCAGAAAGACATGTGGTTATTTATGTTAACATACAAATAGTGTACAGTGTAAAAGATATACAGATTTACTGTACAGTAAACAAATTAATGCACTCCATTATGCGGTGGGCGACAGGCATACACTGGGACGTGCGTGGTGGCGGTGAGCGCGTAGCCCAAGCGGTAGTAGAAGAAGAGGAGAATGCGGGAGAATGAACCTCTATCTGGAAACGTAAACAGAGATAAAATAAAAATAAAAAATAACCAAAGCAAGACTAAAAAACTAAAAAAAAATTTCATTATGCAATGCCTGAATGTAAAACACATTCTACTCACTACTATATACGGTGAGCAACAGGCATGGGACGAACGTGGTGGCGGTAAGCACTTGACATATGCGGTAGGAGAAGATGAGAGCAAACCTCTATTTGCAAACGTAAAAAACAATTAACAAAAGCATGACTAGAAAACTGAATTTTTTTCATTATGCAATGCCTGATTTACTGTAACAAAAAAAAATATAAAACACATTCTACTCACTCTATATTCGGTGAGCAACAGGCATGGGTCAAGCGTAGTGGCGGTGAGCACTTAGCAAAAGCGGTAGGAGAAGATGAGAAGAAAATCCTATCTGCAAGCGTAAAAAACACACATAAGCAAGACTAGAAAACTAAATTTTTTCATAATGTAATGCCTAAATTACTGTAACAAGAAAAAATATAAAGCACATTCTACCACTATATACGGTGAGAAACAGGCATGGATGAATGTGGTGGCGTTGAGCACTTGACATAAGCCTTAGGAGAAGAGGACAACGAACCCCTATCTTCAATCGTAAAAAAACAATTAACAAAAGCAAGACTAGAAAAATAAAGTTTTTCATTATGCAACACCTGAAATACTGTAACAAAAAAAAATACTAAACACATTCTACTCACTCTATATGCTGTGAGTAACAGGTATGGGATGAGCGTGGTGGTGGTGACCATTTGACATAAACGGTATTAGAAGTGGAGAAAAAAACCCTATCTGCAAACGTAAAAAACATTTAACAAAAGCAAGACTATAAAACTAAATTTTTAAATTATGCAACCCCTGAATTACTGTAACAAAAAAAAATATAAACAATCTCCACACTGTATATACAGTGAGCAACAGGTATGGGACAACCGTGGTGGCATCGAGCATTTGACATAAGTGGTAGGAGAAGAGGAGGGGGAAGCGCTAGAACGAACCCCTAGTTGAAAAAATAAATAAAGATACTGTAACATAAAAAAATTAATATAAGCAAGACTAGAAAACTAAATTTTTTTCTCATTATGCAATGCCTCAATAACGGTAATGATGTAAATAAAAAATATTATACTCATTCTACTCACTTTATATAAGGCGAGCAACAGACGATGAGCGTGGTGGAGGCGAGCAGGTGATATAAGCGGTAGGAGAAGGAGAAGGGGAAGAAGTGGGAGAGCCAACCCTTAGCTGCAAAAATAAATAAAACCGACATTAAAAAAAATTAAAAACAACACTAGAAAGCTAATTTTTTTTTAATTATGCAATACCTGAATATAATACTGTAGTATGGTACTGTATTAAAAATACCTAACAAAAAAAACTTAAAAAATTACACAAGCGTACTCACTCTATATACGATGGGCAACAGTCATACTGGGACGAGTGGGGTGGTGGTGAGAAGTTGAGTTAAACGGTAGGAGAGGGAGGTGAAGATGAAGAGTAGGAATGGGGAGAGCTAACCCCTGGTTGTGGTTGGGGTTCATACTGCTAAGATGTGCTGGGCTAAGGATCATCAAAATCACTTCTTTTGACTGAGAAGTAGGCATCAAGAGTTGCCTGCTGTGCAATCCTCCTCTTTTCTTTCAAAATTTCATTGTAGCAGGAAATAGCATGCTTAACCTTTCGAGATGTCAAGCCTGCACGCTCTATATTAGGATCGTCCTCAATCAAAACATTCAAGGCAGTCTATAATGTGGAAAAATTGAGTCAATGTACTCACAGTGAGTGCTTTCATGGGGCTCTCATGAAGTGCTACTGCCTCGTTTTCTTCCCTCTCCTCACGTTTTCCCTGACCTTCCATATCGTCCAAATCCTCGGCAGTCAATTCCTCCGTGTGGGAAGCAAGCAGGTTCTCCACATCCCCCTCATCAACGTTGGTAAATCCCAAACATTGTGAGCTGAACGCACTCAAGTCTTGTCCTTGACAGCCGGTCATTGAGATCAGAACCCCTGAAAGAGCTTACAAACTGTGGGCAAAGCACCTTCCATGCGCCATTTAAACACAACTGTGTAAAATCAGCCCAAGAATCCTTCACATACCACATGGCATGCTTGATATTAATCCCTTTCCAGTATTCCATAACCACACTCTTATTAACCTCTATCACCGAGATATTGCGGGCCTCAGCTGCTCTTTCAAGGTCCGCCATGCTAACGTCAGTCTTACTGCTGAGGTCTTTAAAGAAATTCTTAAGGTAATGAGATTTCAGCATCTGCAGTACCCCCTGGTCCATTGGTTGGAGTATTGAAGTTGTATTTGGCGGCAGAAACACAACTTTTATATTCGGATGAAGATCGGTAATTGACAGAGGATGGGCTGGAGCATTATATAATATGAGAAGAATTTTGAAGGGTATATCGTGACTCTTGCAATAAACTTCTAACTCGTTTGGGAGATGCATCAAGAAATAATCTTTGAAAATACTCCCAATCATCCATCCTTTCCTATTTGCATACAAGAGCACTGGAAGTAACTCTTTAAATAACCCTGTAGTGCATGAGGATTTTCCGAATGATAAATCATTACAGGCTTCAGCTTCTTGTCGCCCTCAGCGTTAGCACCAATTAGCAGGGAAAAGCGATCTTTTGCTGCCTTATATCCTGAAGCATGTTTTTCTTCTATGGAAATATACTTCCTTTCTGGCATGCATTTCCAGTATAAAGTAGTTTCGTCCATATTGAAATTCTGCTTTGCCGTATATGCCCCTTCCCCTATGATGGCCTTTTATTAGGCAGGAAATTGTTTTGCCGGATCCATATCAGCTGATGCGCTCTCACCTTGCATTTTTCGGTTGTAATAACCAAACCTACGCTGAAAACTAGTAAACCAGCCAGGGCTAGCTGCAAAGGGTTTTACTTCTTCGCCTTCCACCTGGGATTTTAAATGTTCATATATCTCACATGCTTTTTCCTTGACAATATTATATGGCAAGTTTGTTTGCTGTTTGTTTTTAATGTCCATCCACGTACATAGCATTTTTTCCATTCTCTCCATAATATCCGATTGAGAATATGAAGACTTAGCCGGAGATAAGCTAACACCAGCTTTTGCACTTTTCTTAATGCTTTCTGCATTTTCATGGATAGTGAGCAACGTGCTTTCACTGAGTTGCATCGCCCGTTTTATGGCCACTGTACTCTCACCACACTCATAATGGGCCAACACTTGAAGTTTTACTCAAGGTTTATTGCTTTACTCACTCTTTTGGGAGTAGTAGCACTTCCACAGTCTTTTCCTGGGCGTTAACTGGCTATGATAGAAACGTACAGTATATAAAATCTGCAAAAAAACACAGGAAACACAAATCTTATCACAAAAACAGTTACAATAAGCGATATATCCACACAGTATGCTGATTCAAGAGACACTGAAG
>JAXCGZ010019242.1:5000-15000 GCA_037179515.1 Halocaridina rubra
GCCGTATATACTGTCAGAGGAGTGTCATTGCAAAGGAGTGACGTAAGAAGGAATGCCATAAATACCGTAGCAAAGGACTGCAATCACAGAGTGACATCACAAAAGTGCCATATATACTGTCAGAGGAGTGCCATTGCAAAGGGGTGACGTAAGAAGTAATGCCATAAATACCGTGGCAAAGAGTGACATTCGAAGAAGTGCCATAAATACTGCAATAAATGAGTGCCATCACGCAAGAGTGACAAAGCAAAGGAATGATATATATATATATATATATATATATATATATATATATATATATATATATATATATATATATATATATATATATATATATATATATATATATATATATATATATATATATATATATATATATATATATATATATATTCTAAAGCATCAAGTAGTCTCCGTGGCGAAATGGTAGCGTCCGCGACTCTGAGGCGGCAGGTAGAGGGTTCGTGTCCCGTCACGGACTGAAGTTAGTAAGGGCATACACTCAAGGTAACGATTACATCTGCCAAAACAAGTCCTTCGCAAGAAGGCAACCGTCCTAGCCCTTAGTAGAAAAGGGAGTCTGTGACGTAAAACCGGAACATATTCTAAAGCATTAAGAGACATACAAAAAGAATTACGTCTATTTTAAGTAGCTGTTACAATGTCCATTTTTATTTTTTTATTTTTTTCTAGGCCTAGTCATTATCGTCATTATAAACTAACCCACAAGGCCAGGATGGTTTTTTTTTATTTTTTTTTTATTTATTCAGATAACTGTACATGGGGACATGTGCACATGGGCACTCCCAGTCATATTGCAGTTGATAAACATTACAATCTATGTGGTTATGTAAAAATAACATACTAATAGAATTTGCAATTAATTTAAAATATCATAGCAAGTAATTAATAATAAAATATAGTGTAATAATTGAAGAGTACTTGAAGAGTAATCATTGTGACAATATTTTCAATAGCCCTTGTTGAGTGCTATCATTTAAATTCCGTACTACTGCAGACAATTTGAAGCAGATATAGAATAACAATTTTCAGGTTAGAATAATAAGTAGGTACATACATATATATATACACACACATACATACACACACACACACACATATATATATATATATATATATATATATATATATATATATATATATATATATATATATATATATATATATATATATATATATATGCATGCAGTAATTAGATGAGCAATAGAAACACCACTGGGGCTTCATAGCCATACATATCAAGGAGAGAGAGAGAGAGAGAGAGAGAGAGAGAGAGAGAGAGAGAGAGAGAGAGAGAGAGAGAGAGAGAGAGAGAGAGAGTTTGTGGTATTCATTTCAGCAAAAGGAGTTATTCGTCCTTACTACAGATAAAGACACATCCATGCATACTCATACACATCATTGTCATCTGAGGGTAACACAGCAGAGGAAAGTGCATGTACTTAATTGCATATACGTACACATATAAACCTGAACATACATACATACATACACATAAACACAGTGCCATATAATGGAGGATAAATTTGGAAGGAAAAGAAAGAGAAAGACTGAAAGCCTCTCCCCCTCTCCACCCTTCAAATTATGTACGTGAGAGAGAATTTACGCATTACGTCACATCCTGTTTGCCGCCGTAATGTGTGCGTGTGTGTGGACGTACACCTAATTGGATCTACCTACTTGTGTTCACTAGAAAGAACTTTATGCTCGTAACTCCCCGTCTCCTTTTCGGCTTAATTTTTTTTTACTCAGACATTAATCATAAATAGTGAGTGTGTGTGTGTGATTACCTAATTGTGATTACCTAATTGTGTGTGCATGTGTGTGTGTGTGTGTGTGTGAGCGCGCGTCCGTGAGAACCTAAATAATGGTCTAAGCCATTAGTCAACGTATATACAGGTAGTGATATAGATATATTAATGCGATAAGGTCCGTAAAAAGACATGGTTATTTAATCTTAGATTAGGCTGCTTTCCAGACTGATATTACTTGGGTTTGTGTGTGTGTGTGTGCGTGTATATGCGTTTGTGCTTATGTACACACTATTTATTATTTGGGAGAGTAATTGCATTAATAAGTGTTCATCAGTTTTTCATTTGTTCTTTGTAATACACATATATACGCATTCGCGTGCACACAAACACATGCACACAAAAATACATATTGTAATTCAGTAGTAGGAGGGCATCAACACAGATAAATTATTGCCTTTTGAACCGTAAAATTTATATAGACCTCGAATACCCTGAAGTATAATAATAATAATAATAATAATAATAATAATAATAATATTATTATTATTATTATTATTATTATTATTATTATTATTACTGCCGTATATATAAATTCTGTTTTTACTACTACTGCTACTACTACTACTATTACCACTACTACTATCACTACTACTACTAATAATAATAATAATACTAATACTAATAATAATAATAATAATAATAATAATAATAAGAAGAAGAAGAAGAAGAAAAGATGAAGAATAACAAAAAGAACAAGAATAAAAAAAAATTTAAACGAGCCATCATATCCCTCTGTTTAAGCAAGGTGGCACCAACTGTACCAAAAGAACTGGGAGTTACAGAGCGTCTACCCTTTATTGTAAGTTCCGGTTTTACATCATGGACTCCCTTTTCTACTAAGGGCTAGGACGGTTGCCTTCTTGCGAAGGACTTGTTTTGGCAGATGTAATCGTTACCCTGAGTGCATGCCCTTGCTAACCTCAGACCGTGACGGGACGCGAACCCTCGACCTGACGCCTCAGAGTCGTGGACTATATTGTATAACATATCAAGGTTAAAAGGAAAAAAAACTATCTATTCTGACTCATTGAGAAGCTATTCCTGTTATTCTTGGATTGTGATTCTGGCTTTTGGCCTCTCTAGACAGCTTTAGAGTTATTTATTTACATATTTAGAGAATTCTATTTTTGTCTGGTCATGATCAAATAGTCTTTTGCGTCCTGTACTATGCCTTCTCTTCTTCTTCTTCTTTTTCTTCTTCTTCTTCTTCTTCTTCTTCTTCTTCTTCTTCTTCTTCTTCTTCTTCTTCTTCTCTCTTCTTCTTCTTCTTCTTCTTCTTCTTCTTCTTCTTCTTCTTCTTCTTATATAATAAAATTTATCTTTTTCATCTTGAACTATGTTTTTCCTCCTCCTCCTCCTCCTCTTCCTTCTTCTTCTTCTTCTTCTTCTTCTTCTTCTTCTTCTTCTTCTTCTTCTTCTTCTTCTTCTTCTTCTTCTTCTTCTTCTTCTTCTTCTATAATAAAATTTATCTTTTGCATCTTGTGCTATGTCTTTCCTCCTCCTCCTCCTCCTCCTCCTCCTTCTTCTTCTTCTTCTTTGTCTTCTTTTTCTTCTTCTTCTATTGTCGTAGGACTTTTGGCTAGGTGTCAAAGGAAACATTGAACACTCTCTCCAGTGTGTAATAGGATGAGGCCTGTGGTTAAAAAGGGTCACGAAGATAGATAGCTGGTCCCATGGGACTCGGCATCTGGCGTTCAAATATCTCAAGAGGATGTGAGATATAAACCAGTCCTTTATTCCCCATACCACACAGAAACACTTGTCCTAAATGTGAAGTACATGCCCGGGGGAGATACCCAATGGCAATAGGCGATTACCACCCACTCCTTTGCAATAGGCTCGTTGGAATAGCCCCTCCCCAAAATAGGCGGGACTCCACGTCGAACCTGGAGTTGATTTGCAGGACTGGATGTCAAGCCACGCCTTGCCCTTGGGGTATTTCAAGAACCACCCAGGGCAGGCACAGTGAGTTGAGTTAGAGACCGGGCCTTGCCAGCAGCAGAGTTAACACAGTACAGCTGAGTTAGCCTCCCCCTTTTGGGGGTGGGACTCAGGAATTAGTCGTGACAGGAACTGTAGTAATAGGAGCTCTGAGTACATAGATGTTAAAATAAGAATAAACGAATAGAAAGAAGATGTTTTTCACCAACCACGCTACCATAATTATAATTATATAACGTAGGAAGTAAAATCCCCTACGTCAGTGGTGGACAGCTCGGGATCAATCCACGCCGACACTTTACCGAAGAGAAAGAAGAAAAAAATATATAGCATCTATGGAAGAAAAGTACAAGTGAAGAAACTTCAAGACGCTTACCAGCAGTGAGAGAGTGACACCGAGAAAGTCAGAGCTCCCCCTTCACTTACAGTATCATATTATGAGATCCAGCCACTCTCCCCCGCCTCCGTATTGGCAAGGCCCCTCCCCAGCAGTAAAAGTATCAACGAAAGTATTCATGGAAGTCACCGTCGCACTGAGCCAAAGTGTGACCGGGGCATTGAGTGAAAATGCCCATTACAAGAAGTATAAGTTGCCGGATCCGACCAAGAAGATGGCGATTCGTCGATTTTACTCGAGAGATAGAGAATTGGACGGGAACCTCCAGCGCCCAGAAAGGAAAACCCCCTCCTTCCTTGCCTTCTGCCATGAAGTTTTTCAGGACCACCTCCTTAAAATAGCTAAGTACTTGTGATCTGTATCCAGTGAGTAATGGGACAATTCTTAAAAGAAATTGAGGTCGGTGGACGCCGCCATTTTATCTTGTAGTTATGCTTTGACTCAGCCAACCCGCCTATAAGGGGTGTGGCACTTAATAAGTTGATAAAAGTAGAATTTCTGTACCCATTACTAACACGGATAATTTGTACTAATAGCTATAAGCAGTAATAAACTCCATTTTTGTTATAATTTGAGTAATATAAAGAATTTGCGTTGGAAGTGTGTTCCATTTATTTGTATTAATGCTTAGATTGAATTTTAAGAACGCGAATGTATCGATTTTTAATTGACAAATTTAACGCACGTGAAATCACTATTACAGTATATTAATTTCTTAAGTGTAAGAATTATAGTGAGTAATATACTTGAATCTGCTTTTAAGGTTTTACTTAGAACACGTGTGATTTTCGAGAAAGGAATGCGGAAGTGACCGATCGATCTCCCAACCTCGTTATTATAAATATGTAGTAATTGTACTGAGCTTTGATATTTTAAAGTACGTGTAAAATCATTTTTATATAAATTTCTTAAAGCGTAAGAAATAGTGTTAAGATTGCGCCTGTTTTTAAGTTTTTTTCTTTTTTTTTGTTTGTTTTTTCTCCGCGGGAGGAATGTTTTAGCGAAAGAAAGACATAAATGACAGATCGTTCTTTTTGTGTTATGATGATGGGGAATTAATATTACGATACGTGTGTGGCATGTTTTTTTTGAAGAATAAGAAATTTCGTGATATTAGTTAGAGATGAGTTTTTTAATTTCACGCTATGCAGGTGAAAGTAAGAGTAAATTAGAGTAATTTGTGCTGTCCTAGAATAGGGAAGGTTTTTCAGTGTCACCCAAACGTAGCTTCAAGGGAGTAGAATGTTTGTTTGTTCGTTAGAATGGGACTTAGGACTAGTGAGGCAGTCTGTGACCGTACGGCCCAACCGAGATTTCACCCTTACTCTTCTTACAACCAACGTTGTAAATTAAAGGGAATGTTACAGAACGGGGATGATTGTCTTGAAAGTGATGTAGCGAATGTGACAGCGAGTGAGTATGAATGACTGGGGGTATAATGGGGGGTTGCTCTAGGGGGTGAAATCGCGGAAAGCACCGTTAGGAAGCATGATTGGGGAGTCTGCGAGGATCGTTCCCCTGCTCCGCCAGGTCCTTCTGCATGCCATATCAGAGTGTATTTATGGGAGGTGATGCGCTGTTGCAATATCTAGTGAGGGATATGTTTGAGAAAGTAATTCTCCACCTGCCCAGATATGGTTGAAATGCCAAGTTTGTTTTATTTTTGTTTTGTCCCCTACTCCGCCATTGAGATTATTATTCGATTTCCGAGAGATTCCAAGATAGATGTTACGTGATAAAGGACGTGAATCTATGAATGATTCTTTATTTTCTTTGCTAGCTGCAGTATATACATTATTTGTCTGAAGAGATATGGTAGATTTATAAAATAAAACTTTGCGAGTTTTAGCCATGATAATGTTTATCAAAATTATTCCAGCTTGGTCATAAAGAAAGAGTGAAAGCTGACACGAAATGACAACAAGAATGTTACACAGCCGTTTCCCGTATTTGAGAGAGCAGAAGTTGATCCAGAAGCCAAAAGAACAGGGGAGAAAACAGCGCCCACATGCGCACCCCCGTAAAAGCAAACACACAGAGCAGTTATAAGTCAAATTCGAGATAGTAAAAGAATATATATATTTTCTATTTGAATTGTCAGTACAACTCCGTACGAGATTTTGAAACTTAAGCAAAATGCATTCTTTACTGTTGCTAATGAAATATACTTTTTGTTTTTATTATTGCATACACAGGGACAGACTTTTTATATTTTTTCAGATACCCGTTTTTGTTATATAGTTCTTTTTGTATTGAAGAAATCTTTAAAATCTTACTTAAAGAGTTTTGAAAAGATTATCTAGAGATAACTATGGTTAATCCCTATCATTTTCATGAATTTTAGATTACAATTGAGCTAATTAAAGATAATTGAGATTATTAGAGATTATTTGCTGAGTTTTAAATTTAAAACTAATGATATTTAAGTCATTATAAGACGTCTGTTAAGAAAAAGATATTTGTACTTTTGTTGATAGTAGTAGGGATAGTGTCACATATGATTTTAATCTTTTGTTTTAATTTCATCAGAGTGGGTGCGCTCCGACTCAACCCTCTGATTTATAGCAAGAAAAGAATTGTCATTATAGACGAGGATGTGTATGCTGTTACAGTAAAGTCCTTATCAAGATTAAACAGAAAGGAATGGGTTTATGCTTCGACAGTTCTGCAGTTGTACACTAAGTTCTTTTTGCTTTTGTTTTTGTTAATGAGGGAATGAGAATAGCCGCTGACAATAAACGTAAGACTCTATCGATAGTCATTGCTAACGTTTGTTCACGTTCATTTGTTTATTTATTTTATTATTAGAGATACTCTGCGACAATTTTTTATTTTCAGTACAAGTAAAAGGAAGAGGCCCGTCTCAGCTGACACAGGGTGGAGACCACGACATATTTCAAGGTCGCCCAATCTCTCTCTCTCTCTCTCTCTCTCTCTCTCTCTCTCTCTCTCTCTTAGTATGCAGCAATGTTTTATCAATATGTACACCTCCCTGTAAACCATGTTCAATTCTTGATTTTATATCCATTTGAAGCATTATTTGTATGAACTCACGTAATGTCTGACGCCTTGGCGCAATAAATTAATAAAATAAATAAAATAATCTCTCTCTCTCTCTCTCTCCTACCTTTCACTCGACTCTGAGACTGACAGAGGAGCATTTCGATGCTAAAAGAACGTTGCTGTCTTTGATTTTTTTTTGTGTGTGTTTTTTTCCAGCGAAGCTAGGCGATAATTGTGCCTACATTTCATTGCAGTCAATAGATTGTTGCATGCTGTTATTGCATAAATACTGATAAGACATCGGTAGTACCGCCATTTGCATAAATGTTTGTGCCACATGCCGCAACTGTTTAGAGAATAGATAGAACTCCCATTGACAAATTGTGGAGCCAGCGAGTTGCCACTTATGCTCTATATATATACATTGATTATGACAGCAGGAATTTAAATATTAAAAGAGACTGTGTTAGAATGAGCATTACTATGAAGTATAAGTATAGAACTCTGTTCTTATTTCTGAATGCCAGTCTCCATTGTATATATATTGATATTTCTGATTTAGTATATTTATTTTTATTGTTTATTATTCTTATTTTTAGATCATGATTATTAGTAATGTTATTATGTTGACTGATATTGTTGCTATCTCTCAATGGCCTGTTGCTAATTATTATTTTTGAAATGAAATCAGCAGTAACTTGATGATTTGTATCTTTTATCTGAATTCATACTTGATGTTATTGTAGCCACCGCTAATAAGAATGTTTCTTTAGTGGCTTTTCTCAGCATTTAATGATTGTTCTTTTTGACATTTATAGTAGAGTAATGCTATGTAGCAGTTGCTAAGCCCTAAGTATCTTGGAATAATAATCTAGTTGTGTAGACACATACCTTCCATTACCACCCTATTCCTAGGCAGCCCCGACCTGCAAGTTCTAAAAGTCTTTAGATTTTGTCCGCTCAGACAAGTCCCTAGTGCCCATAGAATAGAGATTGCAATCACTTGCAGTTGCAGGGGAGGCAAAGTATAGCCTCGATTACCAACGTATGGCCATTGTTGGTACCCTGAAGTCATAGGGAACCTTTCTTACAACTGTAGTAGTGACAGAGGTTCAAATTTTCATCCCGAGGTCTGCTTCGAAGGTACGTGTGGATGGCCGTACGGAAGAGAATCGCTGTGACGTTGCAGGTCTCCTGCGTGGTGGTCTTAGTCAAGATCGGCCGAGGGCGGGACGAGGAAGCCAGGCTGGAAGGATTAGAAAGGTGCCCATCCTTCCTTTTTGTCTTGCCTATCCGAGTAAAGGAGATATGGTAACAAACCTGGGCCTGCAGCAAGGACGGCGGGGGAGTGAAAAAAATGAAATCCCAGAGAGAAACCGTGGAATCGCGCCTAGCAAGAATTCATGAGCAAGGGAAGGAAAGAAATAAAAGTTTTAAACTACTTTAAAAAAAACCATGTAAGCGAACTGATGAATCCCAGAAACAAGGAAATCCCCATACATGTCATAACTGTAGTGAAAAGAGAGGAAAAGAAACACAGAAATATTTTAAAATATTTTAATAATACCTTTAGAAGCCACGTAAATGCGTTGATGGGATTCAAACAGAAAGAAAAATAATCCCTATACATGTCCAAACTTTAGTGAAGAGAGAAAGAAGGGTATTTAAAAATCCCTTATTAGTTAATTAAAATTACCCCCGTATTAGAACTGAAAAAATGGGAAAGAAAATGTCCCCACCGTCTTTGTCCACTGTGCTAAAAGACAAAATATTTTTTTTATTTATTTTTTTTTTGTTTTACTAGCTTTAAGATAATTTTAAGCGAAAACTCAGAGTCTCCCTTAGATATAGTTTTGAATAAGTGCCATTGATAAATTGTATGATTTGCACTAAGAGTAATAAGTTGCTTTTCTGCTTGAATAATATCAGTTTTGCTTAGATATTATCACAGTTTTGCTTTAGTATTATTCTTGTTTGAATTATGATTTAATCTTTAGGTTCATTAAGTTTTTATATTAATTGGTCTCTGAATAGTAATTGCATATCGAAATAGTAAATGTTTTGACTTTACACACAGTAAAACATGTTTTGTTTCAGGAGTAGTTTTAAGGCCAAATTTTAAAATAAATTAATGCCCATAGTAACAATAAGAGTAGAAATTATAAGATAAGGTTTCTTATAGGAATTACTATTGATGTTGTGGTCTATTGCATTTTACATGTTTATACATGCTAATACTCTACTTAATTTGTTTGCTAATGTTTTACATGATTTATATTTTTACTGTAACTAACCAAATTTTGTCTTTTGAAGAAAATAGAGAAGTAGATAAAGTAATGTTATGATCTAAACTGACTTTTGATCTTAATTTATGTTTGTTATTAGTTACACACTGAAATCATAGTGATTAAGGTTACTTTTGTTAAATATAAGAATATGTTTGTGTTAAAGATTTTCCACAAGGAAATAGACTCTGCATGCTCTAGTTGTCTGTAGAAGTACTATATATATGTTATGTTTGTGTAATTTGCTTAGAGTTCATAGAAATAGAATTTCTTCGATAATAGCTTAAATAATTCGGCCCCGTTTTTATTGTAAACAAATGTTAGTTTAGGATGATGAAACTGAAATAAGAGATATTTCAGTGTAGTGGGGAGGGATGTCGTAGGACTTTTGGCTAGGTGTCAAAGGAAACATTGAACACTCTCTCCAGTGTGTAATAGGATGAGGCCTGTGGTTAAAAAGGGTCACGAAGATAGATAGCTGGTCCCATGGGACTCGGCATCTGGCGTTCAAATATCTCAAGAGGGTGTGAGATATAAAC
>JAXCGZ010019242.1:20000-22500 GCA_037179515.1 Halocaridina rubra
CCTGGTTTCATCCGACCAAACTGAATGGTCTACTCTGTGCAGGGATCTCCAAAGAAGGCAATATAGACCCCTGGGGAGCCATGGGACTATTTTTATACTAGCCTGATGGTCGATGAGGGATCAAGGATTCGATGAAGGGATTGATAAATGCCTTGAAACTGTACATCTGCTTAATTATTATTATTACTATTATTTTTTTTTGTACACGCCTGGGGGTCGATGAGGAATCAAGGATTCCATGAAGGGGTCGATGGTCTAAAAAGTTTGGGGACCTAGTTGTGGTCCAACCAGATCTCAAGGTCCAACTGCACCATGTATTGGCACCTTTAAGAATGCCAAGCCAAATTTAATTCCTCAAACTATAAGGTTCTGAGGCTTACCAGTGAGGGTTATTTATGTAAAATGGACCTCGTAATAAAGAGTAACCCCCCCAGGGTGCTCTAGGGTTATTCCAGATCAAATGGAGAAAACGCATCTTAAGCTCTCGTTAAGTGAGCTTTCTAGAGTGTTCCTACCCTTACTAATCTTATCCATATACAATAATTTAACAATGAAGCCCATATTTTCTGACTTAGAGGGACTTTTTTTTTTTGGAGAGGGACACCAGGATAGGCAGGGAAATTGCCCTCAACGAACCAGGGCAGGAAGAATCATAAAGCAAACAGAAAAAGAGTCGTGGAGTGTTGTGACTTGTCAGATGTGAAGGGCTGATAAGAGATGTGTTGCCTCCCAGTTCCATGTTAAGCATTAGAGTTTATTATACAGACCTATTCATGAATTGCTTTACTTTACAGAAAAAGAGTCGTGGAGTGTTGTGACTTGTCAGATGTGAAGGGCTGATAAGAGATGTGTTGCCTCCCAGATCCTTGTCAAGTATTAGAGTTTATTATACAGACCTTTTCATGAATTGCTTTAATTTAGTTGACCCCAAGAGGGTTTTGCGCCCCGTCACGGACTGAGGTTAGTAAGGGCATACACTCAGGGTAACGATTACATCTGCCAAAACAAGTCCTTCGTAAGTAGGCAACCGTCCTAGCCCTTAGTAGAAAAGGGAGTTCGTGACGTAAAACCGAATCCATCTAATTTCTTGCATTTATTGATATAAGAAAATTTTACAAATAATGAAAAGAGGAATATGACAAATATAATAAGACAAATACATTTTCCCGTAGTAGGTTGGCTCATGGCATCAGCCGCCCCTTGCGATACTACAGCTGAAAGGTTTTTGAACTTAAATAGGTCTGTCCAGGACAGTTCGATGTTAAGTCTTCCTTCAGTTACGGTTCTCTATGCCTACAGCTACACTGAATATTCTTGGATATTCATTACACATCTTTTATTATCCCTTCACATCTGACAAGTCATTATGCTCTCCATCTCTGTTTCTCTTTATGTATTCTTCGTGCCCAGGCCCGATGAGGGCTGTTTTATTTTATTATTTTTTTTTTTGGCCCGTCCTGGTGTCACAATCATATAAAAAAAACTGCATTACTATAATAAAATAATCATATAATAGCGTCTTGTGTCAAAATCAGTCTCCATTCGAATGGGGCTGGACAAAGAAATGTTGGAGCCAGGGGGACTGAGGCTGGATGCCTTTCCTAACACCCTCCGATAGGTTCGAATCCGCGTTAATTGCTTCCCGAATCGAGCTCTCTACCACTAAGGTACAGCGACCCAAATAATGAAACAAATGGATTCATATATGAATACATGCATGTATAACAATTACGAAACTATGAATACGTGAAAAGCGAGATCTTTCAAGTTTTTTTTTTTATTTATTCAGATAACTGTACATGGGGACATGTGCACATGGGCACTCCCAGTCATATTGCAGTTGATAAACATTACAATCTATTTGGTTATGTATAAATAACATACAAATAGAATTTGCAATTAATTTTAAATATCATAGCAAGTAATAAATAATAAAATATAGTGTAATAATTGAAGAGTACTTGAAGAGTAATCATTGTGACAATATTTTCAATAGCCCTTGTTGAGTGCTATCATTTAAGTTACATTTCACTTTCCAACGGTACTACTGCAGACAATTTGAAGCAGATATAGAATAACAATTTTCAAGTTAGAATAATAAGTAGGTAAATATATATATATATATATATATATATATATATATATATATATATATATATATATATATATATATATATATATATATATACATATACATATATACATATATACAAGGGCCAGGGGTGGGGATGAGCCATCACTACTTGATCTAGTGTTCACAGATAATGTGTTGGATATTGAAAAAATTGAGTATTAACCACCAATTGGAAAGAGTGACCACTGTGTGTTGTTGATGGAGTATATCATTGAAGATATTCTTCCTGAGAGTAGAGGCACTGAGGACATGAGGAGGAACTATCCGAAAGGAGATTACATCAAAATGAATGAGCTTTTTGCAGTTATTGACTGGAGAACCTTATTTTACAACAAATCTGTACAAGAAATGTATGACATCTTTTGT
>JAXCGZ010019242.1:27500-76783 GCA_037179515.1 Halocaridina rubra
TTGAATGGTTATTCTCCTTTAATTCCATTTCCTCTATTCTTTTATTTCTTAGTTTTCTCCTTTAATTCCACTTCCTCTATTCTTCTATAATTGGTTATTCTCCTTTCATTCCACTTCCTCTATTCTTCTATTTCTTTGTTATTCTCCTTTAATTCCATTTCCTCTATTCTTCTATTAATTGGTTATTCTTCTTTAATTCCGTTTCCTCTATTCTTCTGTTACTTGGTTATTCTCCTTTAATTCCACTTCCTCTATTCTTCTATTTCTTAGTTATTCTCCTTTAATTCCACTTCCTCTATTATTCTATATCTTTATTATTCTCCTTTAATTCCACTTCCTCTATTCTTCTATATCTGTTATTCTCCTTTAATTCCACTTCCTCTATTCTTCCATTTCTTAATTATTCTCCTTTAATTCCACTTCCTCTATTCTTCTAATAATTGGTTATTCTCCTTTCATTCCACTTCCTCTATTCTTCTATTTCTTTGTTATTCTCCTTTCATTCCATTTCCTCTATTCTTCTATTACTTGGTTATTCTCCTTTAATTCCACTTCCTCTATTCTATTTCTTTGTTATTCTCCTTTAATTCCACTTCCTCTATTCTTCTATATCTTTGTTATTCTCCATTAATTCCACTTCCTCTATTCTTCCATTTCTTTGTTATTCTCCTTTAATTCCACTTCCTCTATTCTTCTATTTATTTGTTATTCTCCTTTCATTCCATTTCCTCTGTTCTTCTATTTATTTGTTATTCTCCTTTCATTCCATTTCCTCTATTTCTTTGTTATTCTCTTTTAATTCCATTCCTCTATTCTTCTATTTCTTTTTTATTCTCCTTTAATTCCATTTCCTCTATTATTCTATTTCTTTGTTATTCTCCATTAATTCCACTTCCTCTATTCTTCTATATCTTTGTTATTCTCCTTTAATTCCATTTCCTCTATTCTTCTATTTCTTTTTTATTCTTTAATTCCATTTCCTCTATTATTCTATTTCTTTGCTATTCTCCTTTAATTCCACTTCCTCTTTTCTTCCATTTCTTAATTATTCTCCTTTAATTCCACTTCCTCTATATCTTGTTATTCTTTAATTCCACTTCCTTTGTTCTTCTATTTCTTTTTTATTCTCCATTAATTCCACTTCCTCTATTCTTCTATTAATTGGCTATTCTTCTTGAATTCCACTTCCTCTAGTCTTCTATTTCTTTGTTATTCTCCTTTAATTCCACTTCCTCTATTCTTCTATTACTTGTTTTTTCTCCTTTAATTACATTTCCTCTATTCTTCTATTTCTTTGTTATTCTCCTTTAATTCCATTTCCTATATTCTTCTATTTCTTTGTTATTTTCCTTTAATTCCACTTCCTCTATTCTTCTATTTCTTTGTTATTCTCCTTTAATTCCACTTCCTCTATTCTTCTATTTCTTTGTTATTCTCCTTTAATTCCACTTCCTCTATTCTATTTCTTTGTTATTCTCCTTTAATTCCATTTCCTCTATTCTTCTGTTTCTTTATTCTCCTTTAATTCCACTTCCTCTATTCTTCTAATAATTGGTTATTCTCCTTTCATTCCACTTCCTCTATTCTTCTATTTCTTTGTTATTCTCCTTTAATTCCACTTCCTCTATTCTTCTATTAATTGGTTATTCTCCTTTCATTCCATTTCCTCTATTCTTCTATTACTTGGTTATTCTCCTTTAATTCCACTTCCTCTATTCTATTTCTTTGTTATTCTCCTTTAATTCCACTTCCTCTATTCTTCTATATCTTTGTTATTCTCCATTAATTCCACTTCCTCTATTCTTCTATTTCTTTGTTATTCTCCTTTAATTCCACTTCCTCTATTCTTCTATTAATTGGTTATTCTCCTTTCATTCCATTTCCTTTAATTTTGGTTCTAATTAGTTTCAGCTTTTTATCTGGAAAATAAATTAATATTAGGCCTATTCGCCTCTATCAAAGGCCTAATTCGTGGATAAATAATTTACCTCATTTACAAAATGGTGTACTCATTTAGTCTATTAAGTTACAGAGATTAAAGCAAGAGACGCCACTAACCTCTTCTTCTTATCCTCAAATGAATTTGACATAGATAATTTACAAGCAAATTTGAGTCTTAAAACTAGGGGTAGCCAATGTATTTAATTATCGAAGGGTAGTTTGTTATGAAACAACAACAACAAGAACAACAACAACAACAACAAAATACAACAAGAGACACAATTACAGCAAGTCAAAACAACAACAACATTGCAAAAACAAAAACAAAAAAAACATCTCTGACAGCAATTAAAATCTGAAAACTTGGGTCTTCCAAAAGCACCAAAACCAAAATAAATAAATAAATAAAAAAATAATAAAAAAAATATGACAATCATGTACTACACTTGATGCATTAATTACAGATTTTAAGAATGAGATCTATCATTACATTCGAGAAGTCACTTGTACATCTACGATAAGTACATAGTACATAGGTAAGGTGGATGAGCCTGTACACTATAATTACGCCTAATTGCCTACACTCTCATATTTTACAAATCTGGACCTGTTTACGCCCTGTATTCGCGAAATTAGTATTCTCTCTCTCTCTCTCTCCTCTCTCTCTCTCTCTCTCTCTCTCTCTCTCTCTCTCTCTCTCTCTCTCTCTTCTTCTTCTTCTTCTTCTTCTAACATGGCATGTCCTTTTTTTTTTACGGTTTATGCTTTATTAGTCCCATTTGAGGGGTGGACACAGATGGCCTGAAGCTGGGGAATTAGAGCTGGGTGTATACACTACTGTAGATATCTAGCCGTTTTTGTGTCATTGTTGAATGTGGCCGTTGTGGACGGGTAGTAAAGTGCTTGACTGATTCTTCAGCTTCTCGGTTCGAGACCCGCCACGATATGAGGTTAGACTGAGCATTCACTTGGAGTAACAGTCACACTTGCCAAAGTAAAATCCCTTCGAAAGAGGGCACCGTCCTAGCCCTCAGTAGCAAAGGGAAATCCGTGACAAAACCTATCACATATTGTTACTAAGCAAGCTTTAATCTTTAGACACGACAATTCCAAATTTAAAATAAGGATTCGAACCAAGGTCACTAAACCGCTGCGCTACATCCTGTTATTATTGCTTTTTTTTTTCTTCTTCTTTTTATTATTACAATAACAACCATCTTTCCCGAGTCCTTGAGGGATAATGATGGTGCTTTATGTGAACGAGCACGCAAGCAAAACGGATTACACTCGAACACACACACACACACACACACACACACACACACACACACACATATATATATATATATATATATATATATATATATATATATATATATATATATATATATATATATATATATATATAATGTGTATGTTTGTGCACATTATATTCAGATTTCCAATATACATCGAAACCACAGATATTAACTACAAATTATCTTGTTATTGTGTAAGTCTCAGCGTGGTTTCCTCTGGGACATCAAAACATCCTTACGACTATTATTTTTATTTCCAAAGCAGTCTCTCTCTCTCTCTCTCTCTCTCTCTCTCTCTCTCTCTCTCTCTCTCTCTCTCTCTCTCTCTCTCTCTCTCTCATATGCCTTTTTATATACATAAGCCACTTTTCCCCTTATAAGGTGAGTGGCTGAGTAAAGGAATAATGCTCTGACTTTCTGGGAAGAGAAAGTACAGAGAAGGGTTCTTTCATTCCCTTCGCTCCGCCCCACTTAGTCTACTCTTACGACACGCAGGGGAACATGGAGGAAGTATTCTAACCCCCTCCCTCAAGAGCTCATATGTATGTATATGTGTGTACATGTGTGCATGTATGTGTATATGTATATGTATGTGTATATGTATTTATATGTATATATGTATGTATATGTGTATATGTATATGTATGTGCATGTCTATATGTATCAATAATTACTACTTTTGATTCATAACTCTATCTATATACAAAAGCTGTAGTAATGATGATGGTAATAATAATAATAATAATAATAATAATAATAATAATAATAATAATAATAATAATAATAATAATAATAATAGTAATAATAATAATAATAATAATAATATTAATAATGATAATAATAATAATAATGATGGTAATAATAATCATGATGGTGGTAGCAATGGTTGTGATAATAGTGATAATGGATTAATTGACGTAATTCTCTCTCACGTACATAATTTGAAGGGTGGAGAGGGGGAAAGGCTTTCAGTCTTTCCCTTTCTTTTCCTTCCAAATTTATCCTCCATTATATGGCACTGTGTTTATGTGTATGTATGTATGTATGTTCAGGTTTATATGTGTACGTATATGCAATTAAGTACATGCACTTTCCTCTGCTGTGTTACCCTCAGATGACAATGATGTGTATGAGTATGCATGGATGTGTCTTTATCTGTAGTAAGGACGAATAACTCCTTTTGCTGAAATGAATACCACAAACTCTCTCTCTCTCTCTCTCTCTCTCTCTCTCTCTCTCTCTCTCTCTCTCTCTCTCTCTCTCTCTCCTCTCTCTCTCTCTCTCTCTCTCCTTGATATGTATGGCTATGAAGCCCCAGTGGTGTTTCTATTGCTCATCTAATTAATGCATGCATATATATATATATATATATATATATATATATATATATATATATATATATATATATATATATATATATATATATATATATATATATGTGTGTGTGTGTGTATGTATGTGTGTATATATATATGTATGTACCTACTTATTATTCTAACCTGAAAATTGTTATTCTATATCTGCTTCAAATTGTCTGCAGTAGTACTGTTGAAAAGTGAAAGAATTTTAATGATAGCACTCAACAAGGGCTATTGAAAATATTGTCACAATGATTACTCTTCAAGTACTCTTCAATTATTACACTATATTTTATTATTAATTACTTGCTATGATATTTAAAATTAATTGCAAATTCTATTAGTATGTTATTTATACATAACCACATAGATTGTAATGTTATCAACTGCAATATGACTGGGAGTGCCCATGTGCACATGTCCCCATGTACAGTTATCTGAATAAATAAAAAAAAAAAAATGTCACTGTGCTTTTTTATTTTTTGTCCCTTTTCAGCGACAGTTAATGGACAGAAGGCTTGACCTTATCGCAACCTGATCTCTAGGATACTGTTTGATCACTGACTCCATATATCAAATTGTGTCCTGAGTATTCATGATGATAATGGCATGGCCTATCACACCAAGTGCCCATACAGTCATAAAAAGGACATACCGTATATATAAAAATCCTCAAATCATTACAAAAACAATTAAAAACCAAACTTCCAACACGAAAAAAAAGATGAAGGAATATACAAAATATTATTAAAAATTAGCTTTGATATCGCCCGCATATTCTGGAAGTTTGGGACCTTCCACGAATTAGCAGTCGTCAGACACCCAAAAGAGAAATTTCAACCTATTTTGAAACCTAAATACAGTAGCCACAAAGTAAAGAAGTTCCGAGTTTCAATAAAAACAATTCTGTGGGCGAATAAGACACGTCTCAATAGTCTGAAGCATCTGAAATTTCATCCACATTTACTGATAAGTTCATCTGAAAAGGACGTTGATATTACACACACACACACACACACACACACACACACACACAGGACTTTTGATATCAAGCGATAAGAGATCGTTGCCTTTGGACTATGAGATGTTATATAAAATGATGGTAGTGATTATGATAATGATAATAATGATGATGATTATGATAATGACATGCATTAAAATACCTTAATTCTATGCAGCTATCATTTCGGAATCCAAGACCGATGGAGGTCTACACGATCTGAACTTTCGTTAGCTGCTTATAATTCCCAGCAACAAATATTTTTCAATATTAATTATAAACTCACAATCTCCACCATTCCATGATTTCTAACCTAGGAAGTCCTAAATTATAATCCGCATAGGATCGTACAACTTCTCATAGCCAGAACCACTTAAGGAAAAGAAACAGAAGCTAGTTGTGAGCCTAAAAAGATAAAAAATGAATTAAAAAAAAAAAGTTCGAGAGGCGGAAATTCAATGTTTTAGCGTAATATTGTAGTATGATGTAGTGATGATGCCAATAATAACGATACTGTATCGAGTGTTATTATTACTACTTTATTATTATTATTGTTAACATTTTTATTACAGCATTATTATTTTCTGGGAAAGCTACATTTAATTTAACTGTATAGAGGGGAGAATAACTTCTCCCAGAACTGTTTTCCTTTTTTGATGTCGGCTACCCCCTAATTTAAGGGGGAAACAGCCAAGGTATATGTATGTATATATGTATGTATTACCCTCTTACTTATTAGTTCAGTTACAAGTATATTTATAAGTTACTTTTACTTTTAGAAGAATAACCATTGTACAAAAATGGAAATAAATGTTTGTTTGTTCGTACAACTTCTCATAGCCAGAACCACTTACAGATAAGAAATAAAAGCTAGTTGTGAGCCTCAATTGGATGCAAAACATCACAACCAGTGTTTAAAAAGAGATAAAAATTGAATAAAAAATAAGTTAGAGAGGCGGAAAGTCAATGTTTTAGCATAATATTGTAGTATGATACAGACTTTATCATTAATTAATTTCTTTCATGGAATTATGAATTGGTAATGAAATGACCGAAATATTTAATGGTCCTAATTCTGCAGTTGGGGACAAGCTGAGGTCCATAATTCTCAGATGGTCGCTGATGTTATACGCCGCCTTCAAATTCTAACCTAACCTAACCTAACCGATGGGTCAGGTCCCAAATTGTTCATGAGGTCCATTTAATGTTAATGAAACGTGTCATTTTTAACTCAAGCCATCTTTAATTTGTTTGTTTACATTTGAGCAAGTTAAATCTTTCTCTAATATGAAGACACGGAACACCACTTAATTTCGGAACAAATGTCATACCACTTTATCAGCTTAGCAAATCTAATAGGAAAAATAAAGAAAAACTAAAAGCAAAGTTAAGATGGAATCAAACAACGGAAGGTCTAACAAACGCCAGAATAGAGGAAAATTTCTTATAGTGTATCGTCCATTACCTCCATCTCTACGTCCCGCAATCATCTCCCCCTCCCCTCGACACCACCCTATCATGACCAAAAGGATAAAACCCCCCATCAACCCCCAAACCCTTAAGACTTCACGAGACCACGTGGTTCCGGAGGAGGCCGCCATCTTGGATATACAACGCTGCCACATCTACATCCAACGCTTAAATTTTTTTTTTTCCCAACAAACCTTTTCTCCCTAAACCCTATATTTTTAAAAGAGATAACCATGCTAGTATATGTAATTTTCATGCCTGGCTTTCAAAACTGCTGATACTGAATAATCATTCATATTTTTGAACAACGAGTTAGTTGAACAAACCACAAACCCCCAGTGTAACCCCCCTTTTACGAGAACCCCCGCGACTTCAGAACGCAAAGTCGCGACTATGCAATTTTGATGAACTGCCAATGTTGGTTTGCAAACTATGAGATAAATAAAGTTCTCCAGTCCCTTAAGTCTCTCTCTCTCTCTCTCTCTCTCTCTCCCCGTGAGAATCAGTAAATAGATACTATATGTAGGCAGCAGGACATTAGGTACATATGCACCTGTTTGTGAATCCACTCGACAAGAAGGTTCACCTTGAGAGAGAGAGAGAGAGAGAGAGAGTGTGTTGCATCCTTTGACGCTTCGGGTACATATTTACAACTGCCACTGTGAATCCCTAATGCTATATAAAATGAAGATTCAAATCAAGTAAAGATCAGTGGCCCCCCTTAATAAACCCGTAATTTGTGAGGTTAGGTTAGGTTGGTAGAGGTTAAATTAGAAATTAACGTAACTTGATCAAATAATTTACAGTATTATTTAATATACTGGGGTTGCTAATCTTTACTTAAAAAAAAACTCCTACCAGATTATTCTCTGCGTGGCGTAGCAGGCAACATAAAGGGATATCTCTGGTGGCAGAGAGTCTGCCTCCATGGTATTCCTTCTCGAAGGAGGTGACTTAAAGAGATATGGAAAGGAATGGCCGACAATCCCTCCTTTATTTCTTGTCGAGAAAGATTGATAAAACAACATCGAATGACATGGTTGTTAGACACCCAGTCACTTTGTTACAGTTCTGGCCACCCGACTGATTACACAAAACAGTTATGACATCTCGTTTCAAAAAACGTCAGTCACTTTTGTTACAGTTCTGGCCACTCGACTGATTAAAAAACAAAACATTTATGACATCTTGTTTGAAAAAAAAACGTCAGTCACTTTTGTTACAGTTCTGGCCACCCGACTGATTACACAAAACATTAGTGACATCTTGTTTGAAAAAAACGCCAGTCACTTGTGTTACAGTTCTGGCCACCCGACTGATTACACAAAACATTTGTGGCATCTTGTGTGAAAAACGAACTAATACCACGATTATAATTACTATTTCCCACTGAGGGAATAGGGCTAGAATACTTCCTCCGTGTTCCCCTGCGTGTCGTAAAAGTGGACTAAATGGGGCGGAACGAGGGATTGAGAATCCCCTCCTCTGTATTTTCTCTTCCCAAAGTCATTGTATTTTGCCTTGACTCAACCATTCCCTTTGTATTATTAATAATAATAATAATAATAATAATAATAATAATAATAATAATAATAATAATAATAATACTCTGAGGCGTCAGGTCGAGAGTTCGCGCCCCGTCACGGTCTGAGGTTAGCAAGGGCATGCACTCAGGGTAACGATTACATTGTCAAAAGTCCTTCGTAAGAAGGCAACCGTCCTAGCCCTTGGTAGAAAAGGGAGTCCGTGACGTAAAACTGGGACCGGAACAACAACAATAATAATAATGTTTACATTTTACACCACTATATAAGTCCCCATAAGAGAATGAACACGGATTAAATCTGAGATATTATGGTTGGATGCCCTACTGATCATCCTGCCGTGGACTCGAAGGCAGGTCTATCACCTCCCGAGTCGAGCAATCTACTGGTTACACCACGGCGGCCCCCAATTTTCAATAACAATAACAGAGAGTATCTACATAAAACATAAACATGCGTCTAAAAATAGCCATACTCTTCACCCCGGACTGCAATGAATATCAACGATCGTGCTTAACTCTCACTCATTTAATAAACAATTGGTGTCTTTCTCAAGCACATGTAAACGTGTAAGTACAATAACGCACACAAACACGCATTTGTGTATTACATTATGTGTATACAATGAAACGTAAAAATGCCTTAACCCAATATAGATTGTAATGTTTATCAACTGCAATATAACTGGGAGTGCCCATGTGCACGTCCCCATGTACAGTTATCTGAATAGATAAATAAATAAATAAAAAAGGATTCGAAATTAGGGTAACTTTGACAATTCATCCACGCAGAGAGAGAGAGAGAGAGAGAGAGAGAGAGAGAGAGAGAGAGAGAGAGAGAGAGAGAGAGGTGTCCCTATCGAAGGCTATTTTGATTTACATTCTGTAGAGGAGTACCTCCCTAAGGCTCCCAATTATATTCACAACTCTGTTCTAAGCAACATTAGGATCAAGTAATGATAAAAACACCCAGGTTATTAACCTAACCTAACTTAACCTGATCTAACAATTTAGTGGGTTATTTAATGTACTATGAGTCGTTCTCTTTATATAAACAAATAAAAAAAATATTCATAAAGTATTGTATGATACTTGAAACTCCATAAAAATAATAAATAAACATTTATTTCCATTTTCCAATGACTATTCTTTTACAGAAAAACTAAAGTCAGTAATTTGTAAAAAAAAAAAAAAAATTATATATATATATATATATATATATATATATATATATATATATATAATATATATATATATATATATATATATATATATATATATATATATATATATATATATATATAAATATATATATATATTAAAATACTTTTAAAGATGAAAAAAGACGCGACAAATATTATAGTGAAGACATTAAGTCACTGTGAAAAAATGGCGAACATATCTACCTTTACCAATTAAATACCTGAAGAACAGGATTTATTTTTTTTTTGAGGGGGGGAGGAGGAGGAGGAGGATAAAATCTGCATCAGGAAAAGGACCAAACCTGAATTCAGGTTCCTGAAAAAAAAAAAACAGCGAGAATAATGGTTAACTTGCAACTTCAGTCTGGCTTCAGGAATTCAAGGTTGTCAGGAGCCTGAAGCTAAAAGGAGTCGATTTATTTGTTTGTAGGCTATGAGGTGGTGATAATTTTTATCCACACATTCGTTGTTCTTGATTCAGTAATTATGGCTTCTCGCTTCAAAATTATAATTAACAAATACCTTTGACCATTAAACCTTAAGTTCCATTTTAACTTTATTTTTGTTATTTCAGTGTACGATCTACCCCACCCACAGTCGTTTTTTGTACCCTAACTTAACCAGACTTAACCTAATCTACTTGGGATACGCTAAGAGAAGAAACGGTAAATGCTGGATGCAATCATTGTCTTAAGGAGAAAAATGTATTTGAGTAAAAAAAAAAAAAAAAAGTCACTAAGAGACCAAGTTCCTCTACAGTCCAGTGTGCATCTCCTAAAAAAAAAAAAAAGCGTTAATTGATTCAAATGAGCATTCCATAGATTAAGCAAAAACAAAATGTAGAAACAGATCTCTACTGCAACCCCCTGCTGTAGAAAGAACAATGGCAGAGCTAAATCTGTTGTTGTTTAACATTTTATTTGTCACAATGCATCCCTTTGAATGAGGGTGGACGAAGACTGGTTGGAGCTGGGAAATTAAGACTGGCTGCCCTTCCTAATGCCCATCAGTGGGCTCGAACACAGGTTGACAGTTCCCAAGTCAAGTGTTCTAATCACTTTTCTAAAATAATTCCTGAGATGTTGCTGTTGTTTGCAGTTTTTTTTTGGTCACTATTAATCCCAATTATGGGGGTGGGCACGGAGAGGTTGGAGCCAGGGAAATTAGGCTAGATGCCCTTCCTAGCGCCCCTCAGTGGTCTCGATTGTGGGTCTATCACCAATAGTGTATTCTCCACTCTAACATCTAAGAGCACTTTCATATAGATATTTTGCATAGTTTCATATTACTGCCAGTCCTGTCTTTGGCTCTGAATTTTTCCATATTTTTTTAAGTAAAAGAATATCACAGAAGCTTTAGTTCCCCAGCTCTAGCAGGTCTGTGTCCATCCAATTTGAATGGGGATCAAGAATGGCACATAAAATGCCAAACAACAACTTGTTACAGTGGCATTTAGTTGAACCGCTTTTTACATCCAAAACCTATTTAAATGGAAGACAGTGGGGAATTATATCTTGATATGCCCTACAATCAACCACAAGAACTAGGGTAAACTAGCTGCAGCTGTTGGGCCACAAGACAGAAGATCTTAGCCCACTTACCCTGTGGATGACTCAAGCGGGGTGGTGGGGGAATTGTGGAAGCCTTCTTTTCCAAAGAAGCTAAGAGAATTGATTGATGTATATTTGGTTTTGGTAAATGTTAGTGCTTTGACTTGGTCACCCACTTTACCAGGGGAAATGGGGCCTTATATATATATATATATATATATATATATATATATATATATATATATATATATATATATATATATATGAATCAATTTTGTTTTTTGTTTTTTTTTGTTTTTACCCCGACCGGGACTCGAACCTAGGACTTATGATTACTAAGCCAAGGCGCTACCACTACACCACAGAAGGTTAAAAGGAACCCAACCTTATAGCTTATATCTGCTATACTTAGGAATGAACGCATTCTAACTGAATGCCACTATGTTCATATTACAGATTCCCCAACCTCACTCGTGGCTTCATTTTAGCATTTAATTCAATTCCCAATCTAATTCGGGCCATGAGATTGGGAATTGAATTAAATGCTAAAATGAAGCCACGAGTGAGGTTGGGGAATCTGTAATATGAACATAGTGGCATTCAGTTAGAATGCGTTCATTCCTAAGTATAGCAGATATAAGCTATAAGGTTGGGTTCCTTTTAACCTTCTGTGGTGTAGTGGTAGCGCCTTGGCTTAGTAATCATAAGTCCTAGGTTCGAGTCCCGATCGGGGTAAAAAAAAAATGATTCATGTTTTCACATATGTAATGTGCTTATTTGTATATATAATATATATATATATATATATATATATATATATATATATATATATATATATATATATATATCCTGGTAGTGCAGTGGTTAGAGGACTTGACTCAGAAAGGACAGACCCGCGATCAAGCCGACCATGAGGAATGAAGACAGGCATCTAGCCTTAAGTCCCCAGCTCCAACTAGTCTGTATCCACCCTTACAATGAGAATTAAGTTACAAAAAAACAAACAAACAACTAACAACAATACTGTCGTTTGTGCTTGAGTCCCTGTAAGGCGC
Source organism: Halocaridina rubra (assembly GCA_037179515.1). Classification (NCBI taxonomy): domain Eukaryota; kingdom Metazoa; phylum Arthropoda; class Malacostraca; order Decapoda; family Atyidae; genus Halocaridina; species Halocaridina rubra. The sequence continues at coordinate 39,918 of JAXCGZ010019242.1, forward strand.
TAGGAAGGGAATCCAGCCTTAATGTCCCAGCTCCATTCTCAACGTGAGTTTAGATCGTCTGCTCAGGGCAGGATGAAGATTACAAACTATAAAAGTAAATGATTTTTTCCAATTCTTTAATAAATAGAGCGAACTCCAACAAACGGAAATACTCTTGCAGATGTGGGAACCATATATTACACACGATATTTGGCCAATCATGGAGTCGTGAAAAGTCAACTGCCAAAGCAGAATATTATACACAGAAAGACACAACCAAATGTAGGTCTCTAATGAAAGGCAGAGGCAAGGGATAGTGTTAGCACAAAGTGAGACTGTGCTAACATATATAGTTGGGGCCCAAGCCCTCTCTGCAATCACGTGGACCCAGTGAGCTCTAGGCAATGCCTGAAGAAACAGGTAGACTTATGGGACATCACAAATCCCCAGTGAAGTGCTCAATTTAATCAGTAACGACATGAGACTGTGAATGTTAGTCCAACCCCAAGTAGGGATTGAACCTACGGCCAACACGTTACCAGCCCCAGTCGCTGCCACTGAGCCAATGTCAGCAAGGTAAGGCATAATAAGATTGCTTTTACGTTCTGAAAAATTTCCACAGACTTACTTTGTCTGTTCTAGTCCTTGTAGTGTGACAACATCTAATATCATGAACTATTTGTTACATCACCTTTATGCATGACTTGTAGTTTTTGACTTGTCAAATAGCTATTTTGATAAGAAAATTCATACAAGCTATAGTCTCTCACTCATCTATAGCTCATTATCTTATGCAAATAAATTGTTCTTTGACATATTCCTAGTTTAAAATCATAATTTATTTGGCTGAGACGAAATGAACCCCTTCAAATATGGTGAGATTTTTTAACTACTCTTGTATTTCTTATTTTCTTTACTACACAATTTGCATACTTTTCATGATATTCAGCAAATACACATACGTATACAATGGCCACAATCCTCCTTGTAAGCAGGATGGTAGAGTCAAAGTACACACATTCACCAGAAGTTAGTAAACCTTTACCATTGCTAATGGCTCTTGGGGATAAAGGACTGCCACTATTCCTCATCCAAACTCCTTTCCTTGCGTCATCAACAGGGTAAGTGGGCCAGGATTTTCTGCCATGTGGCCCCGACAGCCACAGATAATTTACCTCACTGCTTCATCTCATGGCAACTCCCCCACGCCCACTCGTCCCGATGGTAGTAGGTGAGAGAGATCCCTTTGGCAGACGTCATATATGCACGCTCTTCTCCACACACTCAATATATAACATGCAAAATAATGGTACAAAGTAATAAAATTTTTGGAGGGATGAGTTTACCACATTGATGAAATATTTATCATGGTATCAGTCCATTGTGGCATTCCCAAAAGATCTCAATTTTACCTTATGGCAGAGACTTTAATATCTATTTTGCGAATACTTCCACGGCATAAATTACATATATTTTTCACTTCGCTTCGTTGATTAGCTAAAGTGGGGAATACAGGGGACCACGGGGGTCGAGAGGTTAAAATACTTGTACTTGGTAGCTGGAAAACATGCGATCAAACCCACCATGGAGATACAGGAAGGGCATCCAGCCTCAATTTGCCAGCCACACCATTTGTGTCCATCTCCATAATGGGGATACACTTGTGCACAATGAAAAATAAAATTATTACAAACAGTAACAGACCTCTGAATCTGTCTAGTATAATTTTATAATACCTCCAAAGAGGGTGGACAATAACACCTCCTCCTTGTTCCCCTGTGTGTCATAAAAGTTGACTAAATAGGGAGCATGGGGACTTGGAATCCCTTCCTTTGTATATACCTCCCACCAGATCAAGATCTTTTGCTTTGACTCAGCCATTCCAAAGGGAATTATGGCTCCTGTATATAGATACAGATAACCATTCAGCAAAGGATATATTTACTTAAGACACTTTAGACAAATGAAATAATATTTTCTTTATTTTCCCTCGAAGGAGACACCATACTGGCAAGCAAGTTTAAGGACAATGAGGTGTATGTATGACCTTTAGCAGTTAACGATCTTGATATTTGCAAATTTGAACAGTCTGGGCAGTGAAGGACAGTCATTGAATTACTTAAAAGCAGACAGTATACTTAACAGTTAGCAAATGAAGTAAATAATAAGCATAAACAAACAAACTTTATTTCCATTTCAATACAATGGGTATTCCTCAGCCAGGGCAAGCCCCAACCCCCCACTGTGGTGTCCAACCACAGCAGTTCCTGCCAGTAAACAGCTTAAACTCTCGGTCTTGGACGGGAACCGATCTTTCGACCTCGTGAATGCGAAGCCAGCGCGTTACCACTGTACTAGCCAGCATATGCAAAGAATAACGAAGAGAATAACACATTAATTACGTGAAGAGAAAAACAGCAAAGTAGAGAAAACCACAATACAAATTTCTAAATAACTACGTAAATAGAAAAATCTAAATAAAATCTACAAAATGATTAGATGTAATTGAAGACAAAGAAATTTTGCAAATTATTTGCTCTGGGGATTGAGAAGAAATAAGAGTATCCTCGAAATTTCCTGTATCGTAGGAGAAGGCTAAGAGAGATAGGAGTAGATGAGTTGGATGTTCTTGAATTTATGATCACAAAGCAGCTAACAGAAGAGGTAAAGATAGACACATCGTGATTCAATTCTTATGTTACAAATGTGACCACCATTCTAACTATGCTGGAAGATGGTGTTGAATAAAATGGGATTGGTGTTACGTAATGGGCTCCCTTTCCAATTAAGGGTTAGGACAGTGCCTTCTTGCAGTGTTTGGTTTTGGTAAGTTCGCCATTACCGCGAGTGGATAGTCTTATTTCAGACCATGGCAGACCTCAAATCCCAAGACATGACAAATCAAAGTTGCGAGCGATACCACTCGGCCACGGTGGTTACATGGTAATGAATAAAATAATAAAGTAAAATCTACAGCAATATCTACACAAGTCTTCAAGAAAAATAAACAAAATAGATAAAATAAAAGAAAATTACCAATATTGCATACAATCAAGTTGACTCAGCAAAATTATAAATCATATTTCTTCTGGTAATCCTTACCATACAAGTCAATGCATCAGGCGATGAAATAAACTTGTCTATACATTTACTTACAATTAAGTTGCACAGGTTAAGAAATGATCTTCCAGTATCTTGTTTTTTTTAAGAAAATTTCATGTACAAGTATTACTCCCCAACACGAACAGGGGAGAACACAGACAGGCTGAAGCTGGGGAATTAAGGCTGGATGAACTTCTTAATGTCCCTCAGTGGGATCAAACACAGGTATGCGAGTCTCAGCGTCGAGCGCCCCCTCCCCAATAGGGTAGCTTACCTACAGTAAACTGAGATGATAAAATTTAATAGTTCTTTATATGTTATAAAAGTTAACATGATAAAGTATAAATTAAGCTGTGACAATTAACCAAAAACATTCAATATCAGATTTCTAAGTTGAACACATTATGATGACGTGACACTAGAGGGGAAAACACTGCCTTCATAGGGCTTGGGCATCAAGAAAACATATAACCATAATGCAGACGAAAGAGAAAGCAAAGGAAAACGAGGATGGGGAGTATTGTAACTTGTCAGGCATGAATAAATAACAAGTGACATATAATGACTGTGCCAGAATATTCATAATAAATGTGAACCGTAACTGAAGGAAGACTTAACATCGATTGCTCAAATAACTTTTGCATGAGAAATTGTATCAAATAATATGATTCTTTGAAATTAACAATGTATACTACTGATACATTACATCACTGATCCTTGTTCAAGTACTGTTCAGTTATCAAAAGAAGAAACACCACAAGAATCCGTTAATTCCGTCAACACATCTCATTAGTAAAATTTTTACATACTTTGGATTGAGACATTTATTGCACAATTTAGTATTCAAGTTTCCAAGTTCTCCCAATTAGGAAATTATAACACTGCATGCACAACCTCTCGATATCTATCCCTCTGAGCTATCAAATGAGGCTGAACGACTCCATCAATGATGCCTGGCCAGGATATTACACACATGCAATCATACACATTATGGAAGCCTGCATTGCTCACAACCACATAAGCCAATACCACAACATGTACTCCCTGAGAGCTCTGTGCAAAGCCCTGGCTTGGTAGTGGCCTTCCTTAGAGTACTTGGTGCTGTTCAGACAGGCAGATTTATATATATATATATATATATATATATATATATATATATATATATATATATATATATATATATATATATATATATATATATATAATTAAAAGCCATTAGATTTATATTTGGATAAAAAAATATTTTTTCACTTGCTGCCATCTGTCATATCCAACAGAGCAACCAAAACAAGTAAAAAAACGGAGGCAGCACGGCTATATCTTGTTCTTGGCGTCTGCCATTTAAGTCTCACAATTTATCCCCATTTGAATGGGGCGGACACAGATAGGTTGGAGCTGGCAAATTATGTTTGGATGCTCTTCTAAGAGACTTACAGTAGATTCGAACACAGGTCTGTCATCTCCCGAGACAAGTGCTCTAATTGATGCATTACCGCAGGCCCTAGGACTGCTTCATCTCACAAATGCTAAGTTAATATCAGACATACTACAATAAGTGCTCTCGGCAACGTGCTCAGTATGTTACAGCGACAGCTACAATTTCTACTCCCACTACAATTAAATATAAATGCCCAGATGTGTAATGAAAGATAACCATAAAAATAATAAGAAACACAATACTACTATATTTCAATTTTTATTTAAATTATTACAATATAAACCAAACGTTACTATACAGTGCTCTGTCAGTAAATACCAAAGTATAATATCATACTACTACATTTCAATATCTATTTGAGTTATTACAATATAAACCAAATGTTATGATACAGTGCTCTGTCCTTAAATAATAAAGTACAATATCATTTCTACAACGCTGTTTGTCGACGTGAAGAAAAAAAAGTAAATATCACATACAGTTACACTTACTATGACGAAAAAACTCTATTTCCTCTTGTTCATCTGTTTCTTATTTCGTCCCTTCAATTTAGAGCCCTTGAACACACCTTTCTTGGCACCTCTGACCAGGCTGGTAAACTGACCTTCGAATTTGGCTTTCTTCCTGCAATTGAGAAATGTAAATTGGTATTAAATTGGTTGTTAAACGTTTGTGCTGAGTGCCAACCCAAAAATTCTTGAAATTAAAATTTCCTAGAGATTCTAGGAAGGGTGCCATGTATGCGGCATTGCATACAGCATTCAGCTCGGGAAATGCCAAACCCATGATTGAGCCCACTGTCGAGTGCTACGAAGGGAATCCTAGCTCCAATTTGTCAGTGTCCACCTTCATACTAATGGGGAATTATGGTCACAAAATGGCCAACATGTCACCATTTTAGGATAAAGTTAATGACGACAGAAATATAAAGCAAAGAGAAACAGAGATGGGGAGTATTGTGACTTGTTAGATGTGAAGGAATAAATAGATATGCAATGAATATGAGAGAATATTCGGTGTAGATGTAGTCACATGAAAGAGAACTGTAACTGAAGGAAGACTTTAACATCGATCTGTCCTGGCCAGTTCTATTTAAGTCAAAAAAGATCTTCAGTTATAGTAATGCAATGGGTAGCTGGTGCCATGGCCCAACCCACAAAGCTTATATACATACCTCTTATTGAGTCTTTCCTTCGTGAACTGAACATAGGCGTAAGGTTGTTTCTTATCCTTATTGGTCATGTCTCCGCCGGCTTTCTTGGATCTAAACTCGGAACCGTAAGCAAAGAGTTTCTTCGTGGGATTCTTCTTTCTTTTCTCGTTATTGGGTCCGATTCCACTGGCCTGATAAAAGAGAATAATGAATAGGAAATCACTTCATAACATGAACATAAATAATACAGTTGTTGTTTGCCATTTTATGAGATTGCTTTTATGTCGCAGACTCCCTTTTCTATTAAGGGCTAAGACAGTGCCTTCTAGCGAAGGACTCCGGCAGGTTGACTGTTACCCTGTGTGAATGCCCTTTCTAACCTCACACTGTGGGGGGTTTCAAACCCTCGACCTGACGACCCAAAGTCGTGTTACCACATTGCCACGGTGAAGACTTGTTAACTGTTTTATGTGCCATTCTTAATCCCCATTAGTGAGATAGGCACAGACAGGTTTGAGCTGGGGTATTAAGGCTGGATGTCCTTTGTAACACTCCCACAGTGGCATCGATCACTGATCTGTCAACTTTCAAGTTGGGTGCTCTACCCACTGTGTTACCGAAGTCCACTAAAATTTACTCGAGATTGACATTCAAAATACACTAAAATTTACTCGAGATTGACATTCAAAATACAGTCTTGTTGCTTTGGGTGAGTCAATAAAGGTTGTATTTAGCAATAAGGGTATTTGAACCTTCCCTAAATAATAATAATACTTATTAATTCCTTAAAAATACATGCATACTTGTAATACACAAAGGATTCTTTTCCCTGGCTGATGATGACTATTACTAGCAGTCTCACTGACTGACACACTGCTTCTGCTACTTTAACTGCTGCTGATATTGTGTTGATATTCTTTGCTGTTTTATGCGTAACTATTAATTCCCCATTATAGGGGTGGGCATAAGACAAGTAGGACCTGGGGGGATTAAGGTTGGATGCCCTATCTAATGTCATGTGGAGGATTTGAACCTGTGTTATCTGCTTACCAAAGCGCTCACTCTACCACTGAAGTACGGCAGCCCAAAGTATAAATAGATAACAATCATGAATATAACCCGTCATTTTTCGGGGGGGTCACTTTTATTCCCCATTTCGGGAGTGGACAAAGATGGCTTGAAGCTAAGGAACTAAGGCAAGATTTGGTATAAGAGTGTAGACTTCTTTCAACCCTATCACAAGATGCTACTAACGTTACTGTACAGGCACATACATATTCAATGGCAACATTCGCCCTTGTAAAGGGAGAATGGCCGAGTCAAAGGATACACATTCACCAGAAGCTCATTCACCTTGTTCACTCCTGTAAAGGCATGTATAATGCATTTCTACCAAGTCTCACAGCATGAATATTTTCCAGCTCTTTCAATTCCTTAATTTTGCAGATATAATAAAAAGAGGACATTCAAAAACATTAAAAAATAATGAGACTTCTATACTAGATATTTCAGCTATTCTAGTGTAATTATGATTAAAATGGTTACTATATGTACAGGAAAAAAGACACCGTCCACCTGGTCAAGCTGCAATGTGGGTACCACCTATTTCTTTTGAGCTATCCCTGATGTAACACAACCACATATGCCAACAACACAATATATACTCCCTGAAAGCTCTGTGGGAAAGGCAGTTGTTTCCTTTAGGGACTCAGGGCTGTTTGCCCAGGCAGGATAAGGAACAGTAACAATAACAAAATTCTCCTAAAATACTGTCCTACGGATGCCAAAGTTTTCATAACCATAAAACCAAAAGATTAGCAATAAATTTCGTACAATAATATGTAGTGGATAGTGTGCTCGACTGCGGAGTTGACAGACCCGCAATAAAGACCACTGTGGGACGATAGGAATGTGGCATCCATATCGATTCCACAGACAGGTTGAAAAGCCTACCTGGGAGTGGAAATTTTTTTCTAACTTTAATGTCTATATAAATTACACTCAATGCAGCATACCTTCTTTGGAGGCTCAATGACGTCGTCCTCGGACCCAACACTTAAGGTACGTTTTCGGTTTTTAATTTTACCCGATTGGGCACCTTCCTTGAGACCCAAATACTCGTCTATATCTTCCATGAAGTCCATTTCTGTGAACAGGAATGTACAAATTTAGAATATGCATATCTATTACAACAGAAAAACTAAATAAGTACAAAGGTTTAACAAAGAGAGTAATATATTTAGTGTATCTGCGTATTCTGACAAGATGCACTGTATATGCATTGCAATTAGTCCCCATTTAAATGAAGGCAAACAATGACATGTTGGAGCTGGGGAAATGAGGTTGGTGCCCTTCATAACATTCTAAGGTGGGATCGAACCCAGGTTAGTTGTTTCTAACTCATGCACTGTACCGCTGATCTACTGCAGCCCATCATAATGAAAGTTTGCCGTCTATGTGTTGAAATTAATCACCATTTGCAAGGGGGTGGAAACGAAGTGGAGCTGAGGGATAAAAGTTGGATGCCATTCCTAATGCCCCAAAGTGGTGTCTAACCATTGGGCTTCCAATGTAAGCTAGAGGGCTTTAAGAAGGAACAAAAAAGATGAGGATATTAATAAAAACATGGTAGAATATGGGACCTGTTAAGAACATAAACTAAATCAACAATACGATCCTTGTTGGAGGAGGAGAAAGATTTTCACACCCAAATGTACTGCACATTTATGTCCTGTGTTTTGCAGAGGCTAGCAATCTGTCCCAAATTGAATTTATATACAGGCCAGAAAAAATATTGATTCTATAATCATGCCAAAAAACCACTATGGAAAGTCAAGGCTAGGAGTAGTATATGGAGGACCTGCTACTTTCATACTCTTGTTACAACTAGGACCACCTTACTACAAGCAGCGGGCTATGGAATGTCATATGAATAAGTATACATTGATAATTGTAGTAACTCTTTATTCCCAAGGAGCTGTGAAGACTTCCTGAGGCATGTTTAACTTCTGGTGAATGTGTGCTTTGACTCGGCCAACCCCCCTTATAAAGAGGATTGCACCCATCGTGTTTGTAAGCAGGTACAGATCGCAGGCAACACAAGATGGAAAAACAGGGTGTTGAAGCAAAAAATGAGATATCAAGGAAGAATAAATGAATTAAAATGGTGAGAATTCATTTTCTTTAAATCTCTTGTGATACTGTTGCATTATGAAACGCTAATTTTGCAGTAAATTCTATGAATTTTCATAGGTCTACCCAAAGGAATTTACCTGATTAATAGAGTTATGTATTTTGTTAGGTCTACCCATCGAAATTCACTTAGTTAATGCATGACATTTTTATCCATATACAATTTTAGTTTCATTTTGTCGCAAAGGAAAAACTGAGAAAGTCCCAGTAATAACCCAAGTCAACGAAATCAAACCCTCAATGGTGAAGATAGGGTAGACCAGGGATCCAAGGCCTGGTCTCAACAATTTGCATTAGCAATAGCTTGATTTTGATCTTTACGTTGTTACTGGCCATCTTGTACGTCACTATTACTCCCCAGTTCATGGAGGTGAACACAGACAGGTTGGAGCTGGGGATTAAAGATGGATGCTTTTCAAAACATCCAGATGTGTGAGCAAACTCTTGTTTTGTCACTTTCTAATTTGAGTGCACTATCCATTGTGACAGTCCCCGATTTTGTTCCCTATGTACAGTGTGAATATGTATGAACGGGTGACTATTTACTAGTAGAGAGAAGTAAGATTTTTAATAATGCAGTTTTTTTGGGAAGTTGTAAGCAACTATGCTGATCTTAGGAGGAAATATATATATATATATATATATATACACAAGGGGTCCCCGTTTTACGTCAGGGATCCGTTCCTGACAGCTGACTTAAACTGGATTTTGATATGTCGAAAAACAACTATAACTCGAACCTAGGTCCCCCACCATTGATAAAAATAAAAACTATAAAACATAGAAAAGTAATCTAAGTTCTTAATCTAAGATATAAAAATAGTTTAAGTACACTATACAGTATTGCTTACCCTTACTACTGTGGTTGGTTTGTATCTGGATGACTGGTATGTCAAAAAATTGAACTATCAATAATTTATTCATTATTTATTGGTCTCTGATGTAAAGGTGGAACGACCTGACACATAACGACTTAAAACAGGGACCCCCTTTATGTATATATATATATATATATATATATATATATATATATATATATATATATATATATATATATATATATATATATATATATATATATATATTATATATATATATATATATAGGGGGTCCTCGACTTACGTCAGAGTTACGTTCCTCAAGACGTGACATAACCCGATTTTCAGTGCGAGCCGGAACACACCTAAATAAGCACCTACTTCGCCCACTTATGCTAATGCAATAGTGAAGTTCTTCTCTTTTCTAAGCAATTCACTATCTCTAATTTCACTTCCATGGAGATCGCTTTCATTTTTTCAAAGCCCTGCCATCAGAAGAGTGTAATTTACACTTAGGAGACATACTAAAGGCCAAAAATGATAAAAAAGAAGCAAAATAAATTATAGGAGATGCAGCGTAACCAGAAAACATCATAATGTGAGGATATCGTAAACCGAGGACCCACTGTATATATTTAATAATATAAAAAATTCTAAGATATATGATGAAAAACTTTTTAATATCTCACTTGAGGCACTCTCTTTCTCTCTGCCACTTTCGTCTGTGATGATAAGGCGTCCAGTCAACTCATCTACCTTGAAGCCAGCATTCTCGTCCATCTTGGCCCTATCTTGTCCAGGTTTTACTTTGGGACGCTTAGAGACAATAGCCTGGCCAGCAGACGCATCCAAGAAATCAACGATCTGGTCCTGCAAAAGAAAGATTTTTCACCAGTTGAGAATTATTGAGATGTTTTTGTAGTACCCTAAGCTGTTTGGCCAAACAGCCCTGAGTCCCTAAGGAACGCCAGTTTAGATCCCAAGCTTTTCACAAACTGGTCAGGGAATGTATGCGGTGTTAGTGGCTCATTTGGTTGTATGCAGTTAGTGTGTGCTGCTGACTACTTCTAAAAGCATACTATCTCCATTTCTCAAAGAATGCAGAGAACACAGTCTTCTCACATAAAAATGAGAATATATACGTAATTCCAATAAAATTCTAATCCACAATGTAGCCATAAGATATCATGCCTCTATAAGGTTGTTGATCACCAATTAATGTTTAACTATTAATCCCCATTAGGAGAATGGAGAAAGAGAGGTTGGGGCTGGGGGAATTACAGTTGGATGCCCTTCCTATAGTCCCACATTGAGCTCCAGCATGAGGTCTGTCTTTACCCAAGTTGAGTGCTTTAGCTACCTACTCGCTTTACATTTAAAATCCAGTTTAATAACACGTGACCAGACAATATTCACCAAAAATTCTAATATATCACAATACATTACTTTAGAAAAACAAAGCAAAGAACGAGAAGCTTATAAAACGAGCAGTGACTGTCAAAACACTCAACAAGGAGATATAGTAGAATAAATATTTATATCCTTTCCATATAAAGAGCATGGATAGAATGGACAAATTAAAGAATGAGTATATATGAGGGACAGTGCAGATAGGATGGTTTGGGGACGTGGTGAGAGAGGTGAGCTTGAGATGGTCAAGGCAAGTGGTTAGGAGGGATGAGGGTTATGTTGGGAGAAGAATGCGGAGGATGGAGCTGCATGGAAGGGATGGGAGACGTAATCCAGAGGAGGATTATGGATGTGGTAAAGGACGACACGATGGTGTGCAGTGTGACGGAGCATGACGAAAAGGGATAGGGCAATGCAGACACGAATGCTCTGTTGTGGCGACCCCTGATGGGAGAAGCAGAAAGATTAAACGATAAATATAAATAAGCATTCCTTCCTACTTACTTCACTCTCTTTAATCCATGTGCCTCTGTCCTTCTTCTTTCCTTCCGTATTTTTACCCTTTCCTTTAACGTTCGCTTTCTTCTTAGACAATTTTCCTTCATCCTCCTCGTCTTCTGGTTCTGTGTCAATTTCAGCGAGAATTTCATCAAGGCTAAAAAGAAATTCATTATTAGATTATATATATATATTTTTTTGGTCAAGAGCTGCAGGACAGAATTTTTTGTCCTTAAGGAAGACTAATCTTGTGAAAAGTCTATTCCAACACTGAGCCTACACATATCTAATAGTGTACTCACTATATCTATTTGCACAGACAGGAGATACCATTGATAGGTCACCACTACTCTCATTATTCTCCTGAAGTAGCCACGCAAAGTGAAGCTGTAGCTTTTGTTAATGGGTATTTGTCCTACATTATGGCATGCAGCTACTAGCTTTGTAGCCACATCTGTTACAGAGGAATGAGTCATCAAGGCTCCATAAGACCTTAGTTATTCTATCTCCAAACAGCAACTAGCTCCCTTATCTCTTTTAGCTGCATCATATGATATGCAGGAAAATGCTTAAAATTAAGTTGTTTCATATTCAGAAATTACTTACTTGGCATTAATCATTAAATAATCTCGACAATTTTTTTAATAAAGAGATAAGTTGCTTCCTGTTTTATGTGACACTATTATTCCCCATTCGAATGGGGGTGGATAAAGACAAATTGGAGCTGGGGACTTGAGGATGGATGCCCTTCCTAATGCCAATTACAGGGCTCAAAAATGGGATTGTCATTTCCAATGTTGAGCACTTTAACCACTGCTCTACCGCGTTTCCCACTTAAATAACAAGAGACATACCTTGCTGGAAGTGCCTTGGCTTCAAAATCATCTTCACTGTCCTCTGCATTACGTTTGTTGGCTTCTCGTTCTCGTTTCTTTCGAGCCGCCAGCTTGCGGAGATTTCTCAACCTTTTCTGCGTAGTTACATCATCCGGAGGAATCAGTGCTGAGGGAAACATAATGTCAATTCAAGCGAGTACAAGATGCAAACAAAGGAAAAAAAAATTCTTAAGCCAATATTTGAAGCAGCAAAGTTAAAACTCGAGGAAGTACGGATGGGAAAGTTGTTTTGTTCTAAAATATTTGCTATTACTACTTACTTTAAAGAAATTATCTGAAGTAAAGTAAGCTATAGCTGCTTGGAAAATAATTCCAAATGCGAGACATTTTCCTAATTAGAGCTCTGGATATTTAAACACGCTAATACTAGTGAGAACATGTGCTTCACATAATACATGTTACATATCATAAGAAAATCATGAAACGTATGATGAAAGTTTTTTTATATCTTTGTAAGGAAACAACTTCATTTCTGTATTACAAGGGTAATAAATCAAAGATAGAAAAATCAACAGATGGACAGTTGCTATAAGAAAAATGGGCAGAAATGAATATCATTGTGTATATTCATGGAAATATTCAGTAAGTTTCATAACCACTGAAATTTATGAGGCAATCTCTGAAATTTCTGGTGTGCAAAATTTGGACAAAAACTTAACTTTTAGCATAGTCAACATCATATTAATAATGTTTAAATCCTCAAATTTCCTGATAAAAATTCATACAAGGAATAACTGGACAGAGATACAATCAGACATACAAGCTCCTACTCTGAATCACAACGTGTAGGAAAAATTAATATTTAATATTGCTCTCTTCAACATGAAGTCATATTCTGATCAATACCTGTTTTGTGGAAATAAAACATGCTTCTGGGAGAGGATTGCTATCCCTTTACTCTATTCCATTTATCTGCTAAAAATATATTTTAGAAAGAAGAGAAAAGAGGTGAAGCTGATAGGGAATAGACGGTGAAGGAGGAGTTACAGCAGCTGCTAAAGTACAAGAAAGGTTAGAAAAAGTTGGGACGATTTTTCCAAGAATTTGTTGAAAGTAGAGGACAACAGAGGTGGTGATCGTCATTGTAAGGGATGCTAAAGAGAATAATAGGGCAATTTAAAAAGAGATGGTGCAAGTGGAAGCAAAAGTAACGAAATATGATAAGGAACCACAATCAGATAATTGATTTGTGGAATGCCTGTCAAAAGGAGGAGAAGCAAAAATGGAATGGAAGGCAAGATGTTGAAGGCGTGTTCCAAGGAAGGGAGATAAGTATGGATGTAGTGCTTAAAGAGGAATTAATTTGTTGAAAGTTGTTGGCAAGTTGCAAAGCCAAGTGTGATTGTGAATCAGCAGAGGAACTGAAAGAATGTTAAGGCAAGATGAATGTAATTTAAAGAAATGATAAAGCTTCGTGGATCAAGTGTTTGTGGTAAGACAGGCGAGTGAGAGGTATTTAGAGAACGGTAAGGATATTTTTTGGGCTGTCATAGGATTGCAAAAAAAGTACAACAGAAATGACAGAGAAGCATTATGGAATATGTTGTGATAATATGGAAATTTGTAAGAAAACGAATTTACAATAACAATAGATAACAGTAGTTATAAGATATACAGAGCATACTGGTGGTGGCAGGTTGAATGTGAGTGAATGGAGAGATTCTCGAGGAAGAGGTGAGGTGTATGTATCTGCAGCTGAATGTAGTAACGAAGAGAGGAGTGGATGTGAGGATGAGTTACAAAGTGAATGAAGTGAGTATATGTGTTGGTGGGATAAAAAGCATGATGAGAAACATGTATTTAGGAATGAACGCTAGGGAGCTATTGTGCCTACAGCAGTGCATGAAGCAGAGGTTTTGAAAGTATGAGCATGTAAATGATATAAGGTGTGTTACTTTGACAGATGTGTTAAAAATGGATGGTGAAAAATGTAGAGGTGAGGCAGATATTGGACACTCGAAGAAAGCTGTCTGATAACTTAGAGCGGAATGCTGATGTGACAAGAGGGAAGTAAGGCCATCAACATGAAATAGAAAGAGATGAATGTATGGGGTGGAAAGAGCATTGGGTAAACATGGTATGTTGGGGAAGGGAGAGTGCAAGACAGGATGTGAATGAAGAACGCAGTATAAGGTATTTTCCTGCACTTCTCAATGTTGTAAATTGGACAAATGGGCAACCCTGTGAAGAGACACTGGGTGTAGACCATAAATGGTTGTTGGACTCAATTACACATGAGATAGCAACTCTTCATTCTAAAGGTTCTGGGATGTGAGGGATAAGGTGAGTGGGATTTCTGGTTAATGTTTGTGTGCTTTTATTCAGCCAACACCCCTGTAATAGGGTATACACTCTTGTACAGTACATGTACGTATGTATCTTTCTACAAACTGGGAATACAGCAAAGGTATTTTTTCTCTTTCACCATTAGGGACTATTACACAAACAAAAAGAAGACTGTGCTACACACAACCACACTTGACATCATCACCAAATTTATCAGTGAGAGCTCTGGGGGAAAGCTGGGATCATCACTGGATTTCCTCGGGGACTTGGGGGTTGTTCAGCCAAACAGCTTGGGGAAAGCCAACTACAACGTAAACAAAAATTATCTTACCCATTACTCTATCTGCACCAAATTTCCTCATCAGTCTGTCGAAGATATCCCTTGTTTTCAGCCTGAACTTTCTCTTACAGTCCTCATTCATGGCACACATGGCCTTAACGACTGTATCTACGTATTTTGACATGAAGGGAATGCTGAAGATAATGAAAGCGGATTTGATGAAGGAGAGACTAGATTCTACGATTTCTCGTGAGTGGCATAACAGCTGCACGCACATGTTTTCTATGAGAAGGTCCATGATGTCTTGGGGAACAAGATCTGACAAGACAAAAAATACAGTTATGATATACAGATGCCACACATATTACAAGCAATTTACGTTCTAAACAGCCATTCATATCTTGAATAGTTCATAAGTTTATATACTGTACTGTATGTACAGTAATGCAAACAACTGCATTGGTTGTACAGTATGTCTACTAAACATTCCTACATCATGTAAGGAACATAATAAAGTTGTACTGGAACATAATACATATGCTTTCTTATTCTGAAGGCATATGATACAAGTTTGCACTTTTCTTGAAATATTAGAACCATCCATATCTTGCTGCATGAAAATAGTAGAGTGCATAGGAACTGCATTTTGCACATGTTCGTATCTCTGGATGTTCGTAAGTTGGGAGGTACCTGCATAACAAACTTTTATCTTCATGAATTAGAATTGAGATCTTAAATTTAGCAACTCAAGAGAAATAATACAGATGTGAGTCTCTAACTGTATTCTGGGCTTTGATATTGTGAAAGCAAATTAAAGATATTAAAAATGCTGCTATTTAATGAAATGGTTTCAAGGTAAAAATAAACATAAGCATCAGTAACTGGCAATGCAGCATACAAAGCTGTAAAAGAATAAAAAAAAAGTTTAATGAGAATTAGAATTATATAAAAAGCTTCCAATTCAGGACTCAGAATAAGATGCTGAATAGACACATAAAACACCAACAACGAAATGGCGCACAAAAATTTACTGTAATACCATCTTCTTCTTCTTGTTCTGGACACGAAGTTTGGTCAGCTCATAAAAATTAATACCATTTAAACCTGTGTTTCTTAAAAACTATATAAATACAGCACCATAAAATTATACACCAGTTCTGAAATGGGTAGAGGAGCAGTGGGATGACAATCCCTTCCACCAATTTTATTTTTTTATTTTTTTGAAAAGAAAGATTGATGCAAGGCATGAAGATGGGAATAGATTGATGAAGCCAAGCTATGCCCCCTTCTCGTTCGATACTGGAGTTTGTTGTGTTCAACAGGATAGGGCGACATATTAAAATATAAATTCAAACTGCAGTATTTGTTGTTTACCATTATATGTGTCATGATTAATTCCCATTCAAATGAGGTTGGACACAGAAAAGTTGAAGCTATTAGGGGAATTATATTTGAATGCACTTTTCATTGCCCAATAGTGGGCTCATTTGTGGTTCTGTTTCTTCCAGACATGAGTTTTAATGCACCACGGTACCCTAATAATAATACTAATGTTGTTGCTTACTGTCATATGTCACTAGTAATCCCCATTCAAATGGGAGTCAACACAAACAGGTTGGAGCCGGGGAATTAAGACTGGGTGCCCTTCGTGACAGCCCATGGTGGGCTCGATCGTGGTTCTACTACTTTCCGATTCACGTACTCCAACTACTGAACAATCAAGGGCCCCTAAAAACGATAATACAGTAATCCCCAATCAAATGAGGGTGGACACTGACAGGTTGGAGCTGGGTATATAAAACTGGACGCCATTCCTAATACCACACAGTGAGTTCAATCGTGGGTCTGCTACTTTCAGGGTCACATGGTATACTGCACTAACATACAAATTTTGAGTAGTGTACCTTTATACTGATAAGTGAGGGACGTTATCGCCATAATGGAATTTGCGGCTAATGAAGTTGATCCTGCTAAGCCTGCCAGTAAAAGTTTCACACACCTTCTTACAGTCTCTTCACCAGAGCACTGAAATTCAAAACACAGAATCATGAAATCTTAAAATCACTGGCTACTGTACAATATGCCATGTTATCAGGGCACTGAGAGGAGGAGGAACAAAAAAAAGCGAGAGAGAGAGAGAGAGAGAGAGAATCCTATCTTTGTTAAACTTGGTGCAAATATTTTTTTAGGTTTCTCTAAAAATACTTGATTTCCAAAAATCGAATATGTAATTAGTATTTTGATATACTGCTATTGTATTAATATACACTGTTATAAAATCAAGTTTTTAAGTTCTATGGTCACCTCCAACTATAGGTAGAGCATAAAAAAGTTGTGTTCTTTTACCCCAAAACAATAAGTAAATCTATATACACGCGAATCAAAGGAATATATTCAAATCTTTTAATTAAAAATGTAAAGAAAAAAAATTTTATTGGCTCTTTTACAAAAGAGTAACTCACAAAACCCCATGTAAAGTTAAATAACCCCATAAATGATTCAGTTAGGCAACTTACCTGTGAATGTTTCTGTATAGTCGCACCAACTTCTGAGAGCAGGAGGAAGGCGGCTTTGCGGGTTGGTTCAGATAAACTCTTCCCGCAGCATGTTACGCTTTCGCCGACGACTTGCTGCAGGAACTCAGTCAGCTTCTCCTCCCCAATGCTCGTGTTCAGCTGCAGTAAGATTTGTCTGACGCACCTCAGTCGAGGCGGCCGCGAGCTAGGAGCGGCTGAAGCAATGGACGTCAATAATAAGTCTCTTAATTCTTTGAGGTTCTCTTCGACAAAACCTCTGCATCCCTCAGTTTGCATACCCAAAACTTCCTCTAGGATTCTGTATGAAGCTTTTTGCAAATGCTTTTCTTTGCTGGATGTCATCAGAGGTTTTATTTTATCAAACAAGCGAAGAACAAGAGCAGAGTTCATGTATGGAAGAAACGCTCGAGCTAAATCCAAAAAGGCTTGTCTCTTGAATTCGTTAGTCTCAGCGTTATATTTGGTCATAACGAGATTCAGGAACTCGACCTGTTTGGCCTGGGGAACAATCTGGAGGTACGTTCGTATAGTTGTATACGCTGCGAGTCTGTGGCCAGTACTAACTGTCGGTTCGTTAATCTCTATGTCTTTTGATTTCAACAGAGCAGAGTTGGATACAGTGAGATAAATATTGAACAAGGCAGGTAAGTAATTCTTTGCATAGCTTGCCAGTCTTCCCGGGGTTTCCAAATTATCGTTGATGAGCGTACGGAGAGCTGTCATGACATTAATTCTAGTGTCGTCCCGAAGCCTGATATGATCGCACAAAATTCGAGCAAATTTTTCATTGCTCATGGCTCGTTCAACGTCAGTTGCCTTGTCGCAAAAGCTCGGCAGTAATGCCCATATCTGATTTTCAACCGTCTGGTAAGTCTTAGCTAATATGGAGTCGGACTGATTTTTATCTTTAAGGGAATTCAAAATGACAAAACACTTTCCAGCTAGATGAACGAAATACTCCTCGAAAAACAACAGTTGCGTGTTTCTGACATATCTCTTAAGAAGAGGTAATACCCACAAATACTTCTCGTCCTCTGTGATGTTTCCCGTCACCTGTAGAGGGACCACTTCCAAAAGTGACTTTGGGCCGACAGCAGTCACAAATTGGCCGATAGCTTGCTCTAGATAGCCCCTGTGGACCATACTGTGGTTATCCATAAGTTCTGTCAGGTTCTTGACACATGGTTTCACAAGCTCTGGATAGTGAGGACCTAGAACTTTAAAACATGTGGCTACACACTTAAAGACATATGCCCAAGCTGTCTGATACTGAAAAGAGAGACAGGCTTCGACTGCTCTGAAGACGGTTTCCATATTTTCTTCATGTTCTAACATAAATTCCTCGCTGCAAAGATGCAAGCACTCTTCCAAGAGGGCTTGCAAGGACTCACATACCTGTAATGGATATGTTTTACTGTAACTACGGACTATATATATTTTCTTTATGCTTTAAGTGTCAATATTAATCCTCATTTGGGAATTAATAGTGAAACAGTTTATACTGTATTACAATATTATATGCATATAGGAAAATACGCTGGGAATACTACATGTCGCACCAGATTATATAACCAAAGCATACGGCACAACATTTGAGTGGGGGAAAAATAAAAAACTTACACTACTAAAGACTAATACATATTAAGACATACAGAAGCTCCTCTACTTATGAACTTTCGGAGATACGAACATGCAGTCTGAAGGTTTTAATGTTCCAAGAAATGTGTAAATTTGTATCATGTGTCTTTGAGATAAGAAAATATATGTACATTTTTATGTTCTAACACAACTTTATAACGTTACCTACATGATGTACGAATGTTTGCATACTCAATTCAGTGCTGTACATTGTACATACAAAATGTCAAGTTACGAACGATTCAAGATACGAACGGCTGTTCGGAACGTAACTTGTTCGTTAAGTTGGGGAGTTTCTGTATTTCAATTATGCATTGACATTCTTACCTTGTTTTGGACTTCTTCATGCTCACTCTGCCAGTACTTGGTCACATCTTTGAACCATACGGCTATGAGTTTTACACCTTGTTCTTCACTTTGTCTGTTGAATATAAAACAAACTTTTATTTCTTTTTTCATGAACGTGATGCCAGGACAAGAAAAACTGTCCTAATTGGGCACGAGCACCAAGACATTATTTAAGAAGCAAGTAGTAGCTTAAGGACAAGTCAGGAAGGAGACAGTGATACACAATTGGTACAATACATCAATTTCCAAATGTTAGGAAAGGCTTTTATGAAGTATCTATGGATCTAGTCATTGAATATACAGCATGAAGAATTTAAACTTTTGTTTATTCTTTACTTTAGTTTTCATATTGCTGTATGTGGAAGACAGCACTCCACCTTGGGGTTCATAGATTTCATCATAGCCAATTTGGTACTGGCTGTTTGGAGGCTAAACCCATTTTGGTGATCGAAGTTATGGCACTAAGACTTTATTACATTAAAAAACCTAACCTATCTCTACAACACAGACGGCAGCAAAACAGCAGTGCTGAAATGTTAGTGCCAAAAAGGCATCGCACAATCATCCCATTCCGCCCTACCCTTGTATTTCCTGCAAATCGTAGGAAGAAATGGAATGATTAAGTCCAACTTCCCCCTTATTTTGATCGCTTGGGGACACTTTACAGGAAAATATGGCACTCATAAGAGCGCCATACTTTCTTTGCCATTTTTCAAAACTTTGCTTTCATAAGTGCTTCTCATATCAACAAATTAAAATTAAAAGTTAATGTATTAAGCTTTTTGGCAATGCCAGTAAAGTTTAAAGAATGTGCAAAATAAAAAATACTCAAAATTGGTCAGGTTGTAGAATTTCTCATCAATTTTGCTGAAGGACATTAGGGGTGGAATATAATAAGCAATAAGACAATGCCAAATGTGGAATATTTAAGAAACTTTGATGCAGTACATCAGTGGTAGAGAGCACAAGTTTGGCAGTACCAAGCAGGACCAACACGGGTTCGACCCTGGTGCAGGGCTTTAGGAAGGGCATCCAGCTTTCAACCCAAGCTCCAACATGTCTGTGTTCATCCTCTTCGAATGGGAACCAATTGTGACAAAATCAGAAAAAAAATTTAGTTTCCTTGAAGGCATATAAAATTGATATATAAACAAAAACAAGTAACAACACTCTAATTCATCAGTATTTATAGCATATTGTATTCATAACATATATATATTTTAATAATAAACTATAAAACTGATATACACACAAAAAGTAACAATGCTCTAATTCATTAACATTTATGGCATTGCTTATTCAAAATATAAATATATTCTAGTAATAACAACAAACAAATTTTCAATGAACGCCAATAACTCCTTTAACATCTTACCTAAACAAGTTCATATGAGCAACCGTCAAAACGGTAATCCACGAACAGGCGGCCTGAGAGTCATTCATGCCCGGAATCACAGATATCACATGACCGCCTTTGCTGTCCAGCTTATTCGTGAGTGCAGAGATCAGAGCCACATTTATGTCGACAGGGAAGGTGGAGATGGGCGGTTCAGACACGAGTAAACTGTAGAGCGCTTCCATGGCGCAAGTGTTGGTAAGAGAACTTCCTAACTGCATGAGCGAGAGCACGCACTCGCACGCTGACTGCAGGAGGGAAAAAACAATATACAAAAATCTCGGCATATTAGAGTATTCTTTCAAGAGAATGAATTGCCTAGCCATGTTGTTGAGTCGATTGAGATTGAAAGTTTAAGTTAGGGAAGAATGAAATTTTTTTTTAAATTTTAATTAAAATTTTCAGACTGAATAATGTTAGTATTTCTGTTCTGAGTAGTAACATATTATATATATATATATATATATATATATATATATATATATATATATATATATATATATATATATATATATATATATATATATATATATGTTTCTAACCTATATATATATATATATATATATATATATATATATATATATATATATATATATATATATATATATATATATATATATATATATATATATGTTTCTAACCTATATTTTCCCTTTCCTCACAAGGTTAATTCCCCTGCCATGGGTTTATAGCTTTTGACTTTTTACAGCTGGGCTTGTTGCTTACCATATGATAATGATAATAGTAATAATAATAATAATAATAGTAGTAACTGTACCTGAAGATGTTCAGGAAATCGAAGTTAAGTAATGTAGTGGAATAGAAGATAGAACCAATGCATTTCATTTTAATCCAATTTTATTTTTAACGTAAGACCTCTAAACTCAAGTATTAGGGAACATGTCTTTACCTATAATAGCTTCTTAAATGTATATACTTTTACTATATTATATAAAAATAACATTATACTTAAACTTAGGATTGCTAAATCAATGTTTATAAATATAAGAAACCCAGAACTAAACCAAGATTGCTCATCTTTCCCGTTAATAAGAAACCCAGCACTCAACCAAGATTGCTCATCTTTCCCGTTACTTTTATTTCAATGCCTCATTCGTAGCGTCTGCGACTCTGAGGCGGCAGGTCGAGGGTTCGCGCCCCATCACGGACTAAGGTTAGTAAGGGCATACATTCAGCGTAACGATTACATCTGCCAAAACAAGCCCTTCGTAAGAAGGCAACCGTCCTAGCCCTTAGTAAAAGGGAGTTCGTGACGTAAAACCGAATCCATCCATATTAATTTCGTCTCATATCTTTGCTACTTGTTATTTATTTTTAGTTCGACTGTCCAGTTCATGTATATATTGTATTACTTTCTATATTGTTATTAAGTTAAATGTGACTTCTCCAAACAGAAATTTTGATAATACAGGTATCCCGATGTTATGGTGATGAAACGTTAAATATAAAATTGGATTAAAATGAAATGCATTGGTTCTATCTTCTACTCCACTACATTACTTCACTAATAATAGTAATAATAATAATTTTACTTAAAATCAAGTATGAGTACAGTAAGTACTAATATAATCAGTAAAAATATTTTCGTGTCTAAAAGCCTACAGCAAATACAGCTTTCTATACTATGGTACAGTAAGCAAGTCAAAGCAAATAAAACTCAACAAACACTAAAACTAATACTAAAATACAAAAATACTTTAACATCAGTGAAATATTTCCATTTGCTTTAATCAAGAAAACAAAAAGCTAAAATTCAGCAAAATACTCAAGTATATTCCATGCTGATGGGGGGCACGTTTACCACGTTCGTGTTCCCTGCATGGTGCAGAAGTCAACTAAATAAGGCGCAGCAAGGGGACTGGCAATCCCCTCTATATTTTCTCCCCTTTAAAAGTCCCGTTTCCTGCTTTGACTCAGCCAATCCCCTGTTCAGGGGATTATGGCTTTTATATGTAAACAGATAAATATACTGTATTATACCGTACTTACTTGCATTATTTTCTTGGGAAAAGTTGCTATAATCTGTCTGAGGAACACGAGCAGATGCAGCGTGGTCTTGGCGTTTCCCATTTCGCTCGATTCACGTAAACGAGTAATGACGTATTCGCCGACTGCGCCCGACGCTGGGTGTGTCCGTCTCTTCTCGTCCTCGACCATGAAGGACGAGCCTTTTAATATGGCAGCTACGTTGTACTGGGCAGATTTTCTTATCTGGGAAAAAACATTTTTGGTTTTTTTACAAGTTACAATTAGTTTTCATTCAAACGGGGGTGGAAAAGGACATGTTGCAGCTTCAAGGGGGAATAAGGCTCGGTGCCCTACCTACTGAACCACGGTGGGATTGAATCCTTATCAGTCGGGCTTGGCACTAATATAAACAGAAAATAAAGAACATAAACAGCATTTAAATCCAGGAAAATGAGAGATATTATTAAAAATATAAAAAGGTTATATTATATGAATCCTCACAACTGAAGTAGTGAACAAGGTGTTATACCTATCAGTGGCCTTTTATTTGTTCAGAGAATTATCATCATGTTGTAAAAAATATTATCATTACTAGTCTTATTATTAAACTAAATTTAAATATAAAATTGAATAGCAACAGCATACCATATAATAAAAATTCATTCCGAAAATATAAGCCTGTATTTGAGTATACCACCAGTACGGCTTCTGCAAGGCAAGATCAACTGGTAACCTCTTGTCCAATCTTACTCAAGTATGGTCATCTTCTCTAAGTAACTATTGGGAATCCTTTGTCATTGCCCTTGATATCTCTAAGGCTTTTGACAGAGTCTGGCACAAGGCTCTGTTGGACAACCTCCCTGCTTATGGCTTTATTCTTTCTCTTGTTCTCTGATTTCCAGTTTTCTTTCTGACTGTTTTATATCTGTGGTTGTTGACTGTGCAACATCTGGCCCATTCCCTATTACAAGTGGTGTTCCACAGGGCTCTATTCTTTCTCGTCATCAATGATCTGCTGCAGTCTCATCCTCCTCTCTTCTTCACGCCTTTGCCGATGATTCTACCCTGCATTTTTCCTCTGCATATTATTCACAACCTTCATCTGCTACTCGTGATCAGTTTCCAATCACTCTTTCTTCTACTCTCAACTTCGATTTGCAGAAGGTATCTGAATGGAGCACCCAAAATTTAGTTAAAGTTAAGGCCTCCAAGACAGTTTCTGGCTGTCACTTTATCTTCTTCTTCTCCTGATACCCCTAATATTTTTGAAACTAGCAAAATTTATCCTCTTAATTCTATTAATACATTAGGAATCACGATAGCCTCTAACTTGTCTTGGAGGAATCACATAATCCATATACAGTGGTGACCCCAACCCACGAACTTCATCCGTTCCCAAAAACTGTTCTTGGGTTGGATTTATTTTTCTTATTGAAAAGCATGTAAATTCAATTAATCCATTCCTGGTCACATTAAATATTTATTTTAAAAAAATTTTAGTCACTAAAACATGAAATATAATACAGGTTATATGTATTTCATCTGTAAAAGGAAAATTACATTACTAATAGAAAGGAATTCTACTCTACTAAAGTAAAACATATACATATTCAGTTATACAGTATACACTAGCTGATACCCAGTATAAAATAGCAATGTCCAACACATAAAAAAAGTTCACATTCTCCGACTAATAACAAATACAGTAGGAAAGAGTACATATTTTAGGTAAAAAAATAATGTAGAAATTATTTTTCTTCGTTATGACGCCAATATCAATAACACTTTTAACTTTCTTAGGAGCCATAATAAGGGCTATATGAAAGGTAAAACAATGAAAAATAAAGCAAAAACTACGAACAGATCACGAACGAACCACACAGCGTGGGCACCAATGCAGAACTGAGAACGGGCGAGTGGGGCACGCGGTGGCTTGGCCAACACATGTGTATTCGCGGGTTGGGGTTAAAATTTGTTCAAAATTTTGTTTGTGGGTTAGTTGTTCGTGGGTTGGGGCCACCACTGTATCTAAAACTGCATCCAAACAATTGTGGGTTCTATCTTGTTTTCGTCATTACATTTCCTCTTTACAGTTTCTTAAAATCTATGAAGGACTTATCCTTCCCTGCTTAGAATACTGCTTGCACATCTGGGGTGCTTCTTATACTTATCACCTTGATAGGGTTGAATCTAAGGCATTCAGACTCATTATGACCCTTCTCTTACTTCTAATCTGGATTTTCTTTCTCTTCGCAGTAAGGTATCGTCTCTATCTCTCTTCTGTCGCTGCTCTCATGAGTTGGAGAGTAGCATCCCTCCCCCACTGCTGAGGCCACGTAACACTCGCCAAGCAGCCTCATCTCACAGGTACTGTGTGGAGATTTGTAGCTCGCGGATTAGTCAGTGCAGTGACTGCTTCTTCCCATCCACCTCCAGACTCTGGAATTCCCTTCCTCCTTCTGTCCATCCTAATACTTATAACCTATCTTCCTTCAAAAACCGGATCTATCGTCATCTCAGGGCCTAATCTTGCCATATCTCTAGGTCCTCGACTATTCTTTCAGCCTGTCCTTTTCCTATTGTGCATCATTACCTAATCTCTGCTTTATTCTTAACCTTTTACTATTTCTTAGTCTTAGTATTTTCTTTGTGTCCAGGCCTTTACTGAGGAGGGCAGTTTATTTGCCTGTCCCAGTGTCACACTTATAAAAAAAAATTATACATTAATATAGGTAAACAACACAGTATATATATATATATATATATATATATATATATATATATATATATATATATATATATATATATATATATATATATATATACAAAGGGCACAATCCCCTTTGTGTGGAGAAAAAACTAGTCAAAGTACAACAAGGGTTCCGGTAGGATATTCTGTACCAGTCTCATCACTCTGCAACAAGGGGTCAACTTTTATGACACAAAGGCGAACATGGAGGTGCTATTCCTATCCCCCACCAAATGAAAAATATAGAGGAAGAACCAGGCATCTTACCTTTGGCTTATCATGAACAGCGAATGCCACCATCTTCTGGAGCAAACTCTGTGTAAAAGGCAATTTCCATTTTTCCAGCTCCTGGGCTCTTAACAATACGGACATTGAACCTATTGCCTAGAAAATGATAAAATGTTGGATTATTTTCAATAATTTATGATTAAAATTATATTCCCCAGCAACGTACTCAGCAAAGTTAATTGTTGACAAACTGCTTATAAAATATTGGCAGCTTTAGGAAACACATTTTGGGCCAACTCAAAGCCTGATTTCATGATACTGATTCACTGCCAGCCCACTCATTTAATGTTAAACTCAAGTGTTCTACTGGGAGCTATCATATGAAGGATGTATCTCCATGTACAGGGTGGACCAGAAGTCACTGTATTTAATTTCTTTTCTTTTTTCAACCTTACTGGGCGAGGGATTACCATCCTGCACGTATCCCGTTACTTAGATCCTGACAGTATTAGAGTACTGACTATCAGAGAGGGTCTCATGGATGTATCTCACACCCAAAAGGGTGAAAGAAAGATATAAAACAATTCAAAACTGTGAAAAGATGTATTAATGGAAGGTTTGTGATAGCAAGGCATGAAACCGGTCCACAAAAGTTTCCTAACAAAACAATGATAACATTAGATAATTAGATAAGAAATGACACTCAAACTGGCTAAAAATATATCGACAAGTCAAAACAACAATGTAGATAAAAATCAAAACAATACCATGTTGCTGAATACTTACATTATTCAGCAGTAGGTTGCCGAGTACTTACATTAGTTAGCAGAATGTGTATGAATACTTACATCAACAGCATGTTGCTGAACACTTACATTAGTCAGTAGTATGTTGCTGAATAAGAATACTTACATTGGTCAGCAGTATGATGCTGAATAAAACATTAGTTAGCAATGTGATGCTGAGTACTTGCATTAGTCAGCAGTATTTTGCTGAATACTTACCGTGCATCAGTCAGCAATATGTTGCTGCATACACACATAGTCAGGAATATACTGCTGAATACTTACATTACTCAGCAGTATGTTGCTGAATACTTATATTAGTCAGCAGTATTTGCTGAATACTTACATTAGTCAGCAGTATGTTGCTGTCTGTGGTATCATAGTTGGTAATAATTTCATCCAGAAGTTTGGCAAATTCCTCGAATTTCGCACGCAAGACCTCGATGTGGACACGTCTAACGACTCGAGCCATCAATGATAGAGCGGCCGTGACGTCATCTTCGCTGTCTTTGATGCCCTCTAAGCTGATCATCTAGTCAAAAAAGTGAAATATTTTGAATTTATCTAACACACAAAGGAAAAAATTTTCAATGCAAATACAAAATTACGGAATTTGTAAAAAAAATAAAAAATAAAAAAGTAAATTCACAGTGTTCTAAAGTCATTCACATATATAAGGAAAATCACTAGCCTGAACTAACCTCACCTGACCTATGCTGATCAGACCTGCCCTACCCTAAAGCTACCTAACTAAAATTAACCCAAAAATTTCCAGGGTGGGTTATTTAAGTTACATCATAAAAGGGAAAATTGAATGCACATTCCTTAGAAACAGAACATGCATGTTTTGGGTCACGCCTGAGCAGCTTTTCTGCACCGTCATTGTTATTATGGAAATCGGTGCTCTCTCCGCAATATCCCGTTTTCCCTAAGATATCTTGACTTTTCCTTATCATCAATACTGGGTGGCAACCCAAAAGATTTGCAAATATAAGACATTGCAGTAATGGAATTTGTTGTCATAAGGCTAAGTCTTTGATTTGTATTTATTCAGTAGTGATTTCCTCACTATCTCTATTAATCTCCTTTGAAAACTTTAGACTGAGGGACCCATGACATGACCAAGCTTCGAGTTCTATATATGTCAGAACAAATGAAAACAATCACAGTTTATAATAGAATAACTCACCATATACAAACTCTGTTACTCTCCTTTGAACTGCTTAGTCTGAGGGACCTATAACCTGAGCAAGCCTCGAGCTCTGCACATACCAGAAGAAGATATGAAAACAATCATAGTATATACTAGCATAACTCACCAAATACTAACTCTGTTACTTTCCTTTGAACTGCTTAGGCTGAGGGATCTATAAGCTGGCCAAGCTTCGACTTCTGCACATACCAGAAGAAGAAGAAATGAAAACAATCACAGTATATAATAAAATTACTCACCAAACTGCAAAAATATGAGGTAGAAGTCTCTGGCATTCCAGCTTCAGTCATGTATTCCTGGGCGGCTGCGTGGATGGCCAACATCCGCGTCTGATTTTCAGAGGTGGAATTAAAATTCCGAAAAAATCTGTAAAAGAACGATTACATTTAACTAAATACGTACGAGGACACACATATGAATTCATATACAAGGGGTCCTTGATTTACACAGTCCTCGAATTATGATGTTTCATGGTTACAACACATCTCCCATATTTATTTTGCTTCTTTTTTGATAATTTTTGGCCTGCATTATGTCTCCCAAGCATAAAGCAAAATCTTCTGAAAGCAGTGCTTCAAAGAAAAGGAAAGCCATCACCATGGAAGTGAAATGCTACGAAAAGGGAAAACTTTACTACTGCAGTAGCATAGGTGCTTATTTAGGTATGTTCCGACTTACAATGAAATTCGGGTTACATCACATTTCAGGAACAGATCTCTGACGTAAATTGAGGACCCAGTGTATGTATTCTGAGTAATACAACAGATCAAAGAGGTAATTCTGCCTTGCCTGGCTTCTGCATCCATTCAACCTCAGCAGATCTGTATCTTGTCTATACATGATTAACAGCCTCTTGGCAGAAGATCCTTGCCTACATACCCTATGGATGACCCAAGCAGGGTAGTGTGGGGGAACTGAAAAAGCAGCCCATTATCCCCTAGGAGCTAAGAGGAGTGATCAAGGTAAATTAGCTAATGGTGAATATGAGTGCTTCCTTCACATCTGACACGTTGCAACACTTCCCATATCTGTCTCTTTCAAAAAACAGAAAACTGTAGCATATTAATCATGTACAAACGAGCCACTTTTGCATCATTAAGTATTTTTGCTGACCATTTTAGCTTTTTTATTACTTGCACACAAAGCTCTTAAATTATTCCAAACTTTATATATTTAAATTGTACACTTACTCTGAGGAATGGAATGGTTAACAATAACATCCAGATGCCACAGCAAAACAAAACTATATTTATTAAAAAGTTCATTATTGACAGACTTTAGCTAGTGGAAAGCTAAATCGATATCCAATAATGTGCGCGAACTCAATTCATCTTTTAATCTCACAGTAATTCCACATCAAAATAGAAATGACTCTTTAATCTCTACATTTAATAGAAATTCAATTTCACAAAAACAGACACTTCTGTCTCCACATTTAACAGTTAATTTAGTTTAATAAAACAATGAAATTTGAATTAACATTATCTTAACAAAAAGACATCAATGCTAAGCAGAAACTAGTAGTGTGTTTGCTACTTTCATGTTTCACGATCAATTTCTATTATTAGGTGAATGAAAACAGGGAGAGGGGGAATTAAGGCTGGATGCCCTTTGTAGCGCCTTGCAGTGAGCATGAACAAATGTCACTTCCAGAGCTCAGCACTCTAACCACTGCACTACCGCAGTCCCTTCTAAGATGAACCTAGAAATATGAAAAAACCTAACCTGATTTAACCTAACCCGGCTATTTTAGTTACACTAACGTGGAGAATAGCAATAACTTAATATCAATAGAACACGAAGAGCATATTATAAAAACCTCTCAAAAGCAGGTATCGTGCACTGCGTGAAGCTCGTTGCAAAAGTGTTGAAGCTTTTGCCGGCACTACGAAGGTCATCTGTGTCGATGTTGAGATCCTGCATCTCCTTTGCAACATTGCTGAGGGCGGCATTGTGCTGAGCGAGTGCCTCTTTGGTCAGTCCGCTTTCACCTACATTGTAAATAGAGTAACAGATTATAGTAATCATTTTATACCGCTTTTACATCACTATTAGTCCCCATTTAAATGGGGATGGTCACAGACATTGGAGCGGGGGAATCAAGGCTGGATGCCCTTCCTAACACCCATGCAATGGGCTCGAACACCGATTGTCAGTTAATGAGTTAGGAGCTCTGACTATTGTGCTACTGCATTCCATCAATTACAATGGAATGAAATAGCAATATGCAATGCTCTGGCTCTATTATTAGCTTTATGTATTGTGCAAAGAAAATAAGTACAAGCAGATGAGGTCACATCAAACAAAGAGAACGAGAATTTATTATATAGTTGGGAAAACTAACAAATGCTGTTATTGTTAAGCCATTTTATGAATCATTATCAACCCCTAATAGAATAAGGGTGGACAGACAGGTTGGAGCAGGGGTATAAGCTGGATGCCCTTCCTAACACTTGACAATGGATATGAACAAAAGGTTGTTACTTCCCTAGTTGAGTGCCCTAACAGAGCATAAATTATGGAAAACTAATAAAGTACGTATTTCAAGTTTATACAGTTAGGTAGTCTCTAATTTAATGTTTACAGATTATCTATCAGTAATATCTTCTTAACTGCAAGGACCACATACATGTATCCAATACTTCATGGTCAAATAATGCATACTGATGGATGAGATAGACCAACCTTCCAGCTTTTGAAAGAAGCGACCTTTAGCGGCATCTCTGAACTGGGTCTTCTGAGGGTTGGAGACACAACTCTGACCCTTCTTCCACTTTTGACCTTTCCCGCTTGTCCGTTTCAGCTTCATAGTGTATACTTAAAAAGGAACCTATAAACCAAAAAATTTTATCTTATTTTCAAGTATACAGATGCTCCCCTATTTATGAACAACCGAGCAACAAACATCGCGGATACGAAGAAAACCCTACCGATTATCTACCCGTTCATTAATGTATGCATTACTGTACAGTGCTGTATAATTACATTATTGTTACTGTATTAAAATTCATTAATACTGCACACTTTAAGCTTTAAGTAGTGGTTAAGTGCCTTTAGTCTAAGTACTGCACAGTACTGCATATGTATGTACTGCAGAGTACTTTTCTCTTACCTAAACACAACTTAAGAATAATTTTACTTACGAACGAACTTTTGGAACCTAATTTGTTTTTAAGTATGGGAATGCATATGCACCAATAGTCAATGAAGACTATTTAACCCACCTTAACCCTCTCACCCACCCCAACTGGCTGTCTCTTAAATGATTTTAAGTTACAGTATAATCTACTACCTCCTCCTTGTCTCTAAATGGCTCAAATGAAGGAAAACTGAACTTTTTTTTTTTTTTACATTTTAGGTGTCACTTAATTCTCATTTGGACGAGGGTGGACACAAGCAGGTTGGAGCTGCAAGATTACAACTGTATACCATTCCTAATACCATGCAGCAAGATCGAACCCACGATTGTCAGGTTTTTCACAGCTGTATACCATTCCTAATACCATGCAGCAAGATCGAACCCACGATTGTCAGGTTTATCACAGCTGTATACCATTCCTAATACCATGCAGCAAGATCAAACCCACGACTGTCAGGTTTGTCACTTCCCGCCTAATGCGCTCTACAACTGAGTTACTTAGGTTCCACAGGGAAAGCAGCTGAATTTCACTGTAGGCTAAAAGGTAATCGGGCACTGAGCCTATATTAAATCATGACCTAATCTATCAAACTGCTTACCGAAGAGTTGGTAAATGTTTACTTTCACACCTCCAGTAAGGACAAAATCTCATCATATAAATCATAATATTAAGTTTAATTTAGTTACATTAGTTCACCAGCAGTTAAGAAACTAGTTGAGAATTAACTGAAATGTTTGTTTTTTAGCGGTCTTAGATATTATTCTAATGATTTATAGTTTCAAGTCACTCGTTAGGGGTGAGGCAATAAATAATAATAATAATAATAATAAACCTTTATTTCCATTTCAATACAATGGGTATTCGTCAGCCAGGGCAAGCCCCAACCCCCCACTGTGGTGTCCAACCACTGCAGTTCCTGCCAGTAAACAGCTTAAACTCTCGGTCTTGGACGGCAACCGATCTTTCGACCTCGTGAATGCAAAGCCAGCATGTTACCACTGTACTTACCAGACAGTTTAAAATGAAGCAGGTGTTCTGCTTGCTATCCTTTTACAATTCTTTTATTCCTCCTCAACATATGCTGTGACAATTTCAACATAGGATATGCAGTATCATTAGTTAACAAATTCATCGGGTAAATGTTTACATTCACAACCCCAAAGAAGCCATAAACCATTGAAACACTATCTAAAAAAAATTCAATTATCAACGCTTTCCTACATGGGGTGCACTTACCCAACTAACGTCTAACCAAACTTAATATTAAAATTATACGTAAGTACTAAAAACTATAAGGGAAGTCTTTACAAGTACTGTACAGCCATCTCTCACTGGAAAAGAAATTAAATTCTTCCTATGATTTTTGATGAGTTATGAACGAATCTAGCCTTTAAAACCATCAGAAATTATTCTTTACCTAATAATTTACAATGAATTTGAGGGTCAGATTTGTTGAAAACTTACCAAAATCATGGAAAGAACATAAATATCATCTCCAACAAAACCTACAATAGAATTATATAAAATTACCTTATGGAAATGCACGGGCAGGCTCCATTTCCACTTAATCCCCTACTTTAATAGGTCCCTGGTCAAAAAACTACTCGTCAGTAACTACACAACAAAACGATTGCCAGTTTACTGACGGCTTTGATGGATCTTCAGATCAATTCTTTTGTCCCATAAATGACCGAGAAAATGGTTAGCATAAAGAAATTATCTCCACAAATGATCATTAACCCTACATACATTATTGTGCATGATTAACTCTGCCCTTGCTTTACTGTGATTAGCCAGTTACCAGGAGGTTAATAGCGCACACAAGTCCAAACTCATTTATAATGTGAGACAGCAACAGGGAGAACTCAGCAAGAGACTAAGAAAGAGAAAAATCAATATATCCAAAACAACTCATTACTGACACTGTGTATACGAAAAAAAAAAAAAAAAAAAAAAAAAAAAAAAAAAAAATCCCAAAATATGCAGCCCTATCTAAACAGCACAAAACAGTCGTGGATGGGAAGGGTGTAATAGAAAAAAAAAAGCTACCAACTCTTTTCTTCATTGGGGGTGAGCTAACTTAACTACCCTTTGTCTATACCTCCCTATAAGGATTAATGGAAAATGGCTTTTTTATATAAATAGAATAATAGATCTCACTAAGACAATAATAATGAACCCAAAGGGGGTCCAGGGACGAAGCCTCCGGCAAAGGAGGACGCGTTCCCCTAGGTGAGGTTAGGACGCACCAAAATTTAATTTTTCGACACTTATCTTTGCGGAATATAGGTTTTTGTGCTTCGTTTATGCTGTATATAACTCGTGTTTGCTTTCCTCCCACCCAGAATCGCAATTAACAACACTTCCCCCTATGATTGTTAGGAGTAAGGGACGGGGGCATGGAAAGTCTACATTGCGTTTCGCACCATAAATGGAGTTTAGAATCGGTTGCTTCACAAAGAAAACTGTCGGAAAAATACAGTTTTGTTGTTATAAGAAAATAATCCCCTATTCTAAATATTTACCACTAAATCACCCTAAACTAACTTAACTAATATTTGAAGGTATGGAAGGGTGCATAAAACGAATCTTAACCCATACCTCCAGTGAGGGAATAATCTCCTGTGGGAGGGGGGCTAGAATACGTCTTCCATGTTCCCCTGCGCGTCGTAAGAGTCGACTAAATGGGGCGGAGCGAGGTCTGAGAATCACTCCTCTGTATTTTCTCTTCCCAAAGAGTTAAGAGTATTTTGCCTTGACTCAGAGTGGTGGTCTCGAGCTATAGGAGTAAATGCTAGGATGAAAGTCTTCTGTCGGGAGAATAATATAGGTTTTATAGACGGGTGGGATCACTTCACTAGTCGTAAGCATATGTATGCAAGGGATGGAGTGCATCTTTCTAATTCAGGTGTCTCGGTATTGGCTGGTATGATAGACAGAGAGGTAGGGGGGTTTTGTTAGACACAAATAATGAAATGATTAATACTTGTGCAGAGAAATTAGTCAGTAAGGGTTCAGTAAATAGTGGGTCAAATAACTGGGAGTCTAAGGATAAGAACCATTTGTTACATAGAACAAATATTAACAAAAAGAATAGCCACAAGAAGGGTGAAGCTAGAGAAAGTTTAAAAGTATATTATACAAATAGCCGTAGTTTAGGTAACAAGATAGAAGAACTGAGAGCCATAGTATGTAGTGAGAGACCGGATATAATATGCATTAGTGAAAGTTGGATTAAATTAGAAAGCAAACACCTTAAAGCTGAGTACATAATTACAGGATATAAACTTTATAATGCTGATCGTAGTGCAGATAAAAGAGGGGGAGGGGTAATTATGTATATTAAAGATAGCCTCAGAAGCTGCATTAAGTCTGGAATTAAGACAAATCTAAATTCAGAAACCTTATGGGTTGAAATTAAAAATAATATAGAAAGTCTAGTTGTAGGAGTAGTCTACAGACCACCTGATCTAGATAATATAGAGTCGCAAGTTATATACGATGAAATTTCTAAAGTGAGCAGGTCAAATAGAGTTTGCATTGTAGGCGATTTTAATTTTAGACATATTAACTGGGAAACCATAACAGGTGATAGTAGCTCTAAGGAGTTTTTGGAAGTAGTAGAAGACAATTTCCTTTCTCAGCATGTACATGAAGCAACACGGGGGGTGAATACACTAGATTTAGTTCTTAGTAATAGAGAGAATATGGTTACAAATTTAGAAGTTGGTGAAAAATTGGGCAACAGTGACCATGATTCCATTAGATTTAACATAATTTTCAAGGAAACTATAAAGGAAAATAAGAATATTGTTCCAAACTTTAGAGCAGGAGATTTTGAGGGCTTAAAAACTAAATTATCTAATGAGGTATGGGAAGGGATTTCTGGGGTACAGATGTGGGTAGTTAATCCAGCAGGTCAGGTCGCAGGTAGCGGATTACCCCGAAATTTGGGTACCACATGCCAAGGATTATCACAAGATAAGATCAATACATTAAATTCTCTCACAGGAAAGAACAGCAGCCCGTCAGTTAATATAAATTTGGATGAGGAATATAACAATTTTGTCATGACTCTTAAGAATAGTCAGAGAGACTATATTCCCATGAAACATTGCAGATCAAGAAAAAATGACCCTAAATGGATGAACAATAGAATAAAGAATCTTATAGGTATTAAAAGAGGAATATACAGGAAACTAAAAAGAGGTGAAGAGCAGGTGAGGCAGCAATTTATACAGTTAAACAGGGAAGTTAAAAAGATAGTTAGAGAGTCGAAAAGAAAATACGAAGTTAGAATAGCAGGAGAAGCTAAAGAAAATCCTAAAGGGTTTTATCAACATTATCAAACAAAATTTAAGGAAAAAGTCGGACCAATTGAAGTAGCCAATGGCCATATCACAGATGACGATAAAGTGATGTGTACATGTTTAAATGATTATTTCTTATCTGTATTTACAAATGAAAACTTGGAAAATATTCCGGAAGTAGAATCCATTTACAGAGACAGTCCCGATAATATACTTAGTTCAATAAATATTACGAGAGAGGAGGTAATAAAAGAAATAGATAACTTAAAGGCTCATAAATCTCCGGGACCTGATGGAATATATGCTAGAATATTAAAGGAATGCAAGGAAGAGCTTAGTTGTCCTCTAACTGCATTATTTAATAATTCAATAAAATTAGGATCGGTACCCATGGAGTGGAAATTGGCAGATGTGGTACCAATATTTAAAAAAGGAGAACGTGTTAAAAAGAATAATTATAGGCCGGTAAGTTTAACGTCAACAGTGGGTAAGATTCTAGAATCCATAATTGCAAATAAAATAAGGGCACATCTAGAATTACACAGACTGATAAAACTTTCACAACACGGGTTTCTTAAGGGTTTTTCGTGCCTTACAAACTTACTGTCTTTTTATTCAGAAGTTTACGAGGCAGTAGATTGTGGCAAAGAATATGATACAATATATCTAGATTTTAGCAAAGCTTTTGATAGAGTTCCTCACAAAAGATTAGTTAAAAAGCTGGAAGCTCATGGTATAGGAGGAGCTGTGCTCAGATGGATCAAACAATGGTTAAAAGACAGAAAACAGAGGGTTTGCATAAATGGAGAGAAATCAGAGTGGGGCTCGGTTACAAGCGGGGTACCACAAGGCTCGGTACTGGGTCCTCTATTATTCATCGTATATCTAAATGATCTGGATTCGGATATCAGTAGTAACCTAAGTAAATTCGCAGACGACACTAAAATAGGTAGAACTATAAATGGAAAAGAAGACATTCATGCTTTACAGGAAGATCTAAATAGATTATCTGAATGGTCGGACAAATGGCAAATGGAATTTAATGTTGAAAAATGTAAAGTAGTTAAAATGGGTACTATAAAAGACAATACTAGTTATAAGCTAAATAACCATGAAATCATGAGTTCTCAGTGTGAAAGGGATTTGGGAGTTCTTGTGAGTAGTAGTCTTAAGCCAAGAGAGCAATGCACAGCAGTCAGAAATAAAGCAAACAGAATTTTAGGATTTATCTCAAGAAGCGTCAGCAATAGGACGGAAAAAGTTATTTTGCAGCTCTATCTTGCATTAGTTAGGCCCCATTTAGATTATGCTGTGCAATTCTGGTCACCCTATTATAGAATGGAAATTGAATCCTTGGAGAGAGTGCAACGAAGAATGACCAAGATGATA
Organism: Halocaridina rubra; assembly: GCA_037179515.1. Taxonomy (NCBI): domain Eukaryota; kingdom Metazoa; phylum Arthropoda; class Malacostraca; order Decapoda; family Atyidae; genus Halocaridina; species Halocaridina rubra. The sequence goes on from JAXCGZ010019242.1 coordinate 76,692, forward strand.
CACAATATCAGAAATCTACCATATGAGGACAGATTAAAAAAACTTAATCTACATTCTCTAGAGAGGCGAAGAGTTAGGGGGGATATGATTGA
>JAXCGZ010019243.1:0-70000 GCA_037179515.1 Halocaridina rubra
CTTTTCACGGGTCTGCACTGGCATTCACCTGTCTCTTCGTATGTTTTTTTCTCTCGTGAAGATCGTACCGCACTGCCACCACTGACGTATGAATTTTGGACTTCCACTTGAACTCACACTTTGTAAGATGACTGGGTGATCTCACCGCTGGTCATCACTGACGTGGGGGTTATAGCTATTCCATCTAATGACACCACTGACGTAGGGCTTTTCCTCCTACGTATATTTACTTTAATTATTATGGTAGCGTGGTTTATAAATATTGGTACCTGATGGGTACAAGGTAAGAATGGACAAGCAGTAGTTCCTTTACTTATATTTATTCTAGAGTACAACACATCCGACGCTTCAATGCCCCTATGCCTCAAATGGCCCAATGGCCCAATGGCCCCCACCCTATGACTATCGCAGTCTATGATCTATTCGTGCCCCTGGCAAACTGCTAACTAACTGTCCCTGCCCTGGGTGGCTCTTTAAATACCCCCAGGGGCAGGGCGTGGCTTAACATCCAATTCTCCAATGAAATCAGTCAGATCTAGTCCTAGCTAATCAGCGCCAGGTTCAAAGTGGAATCCCACCTACTTCCGGGAAGGAGTTATTGGGCATTTCTCCTGGGCAGGTTCCTGCGTACGAAACACAAGTTTATGTTTTTCTTGTGGTTTAGGAAATGGCTAACTTCCTGGCCTTTCTTGCCCTTCTCGATGCCAGGTCCTCCATCTCACGGTTCCGGTCATATATTTCCTTGGCACTTTCTACAAACATTGTAATAACATATCCGTGCCCTCGACCAACCGTTTCCGCTCAAGATCTGTTACAAGTTTCAGACTCTGGCTTCAGCATGGCGGGCTGGCTTCAGCATGACAGAAGTCATACGACACTCCACCCCATGTAGTTGACTTTTTCAACTCAGGGAAACATTGAGGAAGTATTCTTACCCCCTCCCTCCTGCTTTTGTAATGTATGTTTTATATTATTTACTTTTATAATCAAATACATGCAGCCTTTATCTTTATCATTGCTTTTTTAACGTATGCTGTGTGTTATTTACTTTTATATTCCTCTTCTTCTTCTTCTTTGTCTTCAGCTTTAACCCACTTCTGTTTGAGGTTGCTGTTTCTTGTTAGCCTTTTCCTCTTTTTCCTCTGCTTCCAATATAATTTTAAATTTCTATCCTGGCACGTATGAGAATAGACAACTTTACCCGAAACCTCCCTCATAGTATTGGTGTATAGTCTTGCTGCTCTGGGTATGAAGTTCCCATTGTCCATTCATGCGCCAACCTACCTGCAGTTTTTAGTAGAAATCCCGCAATCCATATACAGCCTCCTTTGAGTTGGGCATCAACTCTAAGTGGTTCTGATGTCATCTCATTTTATCCCCATTTCTCATTTTCCTATTCATACTGGCTTCCTTGTATTGTTATATGTTTATGATGTGCTCTTTTTAGTTGTCAGTAGTAGGTCCTGTAAGTGCTTTTATAGGGTTTTTATGTCTAAGCATTTTATTATTGCTATTTAGGATGATACTTTGAATCGTGATACCCTTTGCTGTTTGTTTATTTTTTACTAATACTATTAGAGAGATAGGGGAAGCAATTGAGGATGTGCATAATTGGGAATTATAGGGATCTCATGTCTAAGCATTTTATTTTTGCTGTTTAGGATGATACTTTGAATTGTGATACCCTCTGCTGTTTGTTTATTTTTTACTAATACTATTAGAGAGATAGAGGGAGCAATTGAAGATATGCGTAATTGGGAATGTTTTCTTCATGTAATATTGACGATCATTGTCATTTGTATTTCACTACACTTTGCAGTGGGCAGATTGCCTCCAATTGAGATGATTGGTTTCTTCTGTTCCGTATTCATTCTCTTTCTCTGGTAATTTCATGGCTGGATTCAGTCCAGGGGAGGAACTGAGCTCCCTTTGTAATTCATAGTGCATTCTCTTCTTCCTCTTGTATTCTGCAAATTCTTTCTTCGTGGGTCGTGGAACAGTAATACGTGTAATGGAAGTCAACTACATTGAGTGGAAGGAGGGACTGGGAATCCCCCCTTCCTAATTTTCCTCTTGTGTAGAGTTGAAGCATATAAGGAGGTTCAGGTTTGATGCATGGGTGTGTGCTTTGATTGAGTATCCCCCCTTACAGAGGTGCATAACCCCTTGTATATGTAAGAATGAATGGAGACGTAAAAACTTAAGCATATAGTATGAAATTTTATGAAAGCATTGTTTGAGAAGGCCCTATTTATGTTCTCTACATATTTATCCATATATATGCACATATATATGAGCAGTTAAGTCCAGAAATAGATTTTAATACTTATTTTTTGATAGCAAAGTATTTTACTTTATTCTGTGCAAAGGAATGGAGAGGATAGAGAAATTTGCCCCCCCAAGTAAATATAATTTGCACCTAAATGTCAAAACATTAGAACACTTATTAGATTTTCCTCCGCTAACTTATTCTGCAAAGCAATGGATACCAGTGATGTTAAAGACAGTGGGCTGACATGACTTCAAATATTCTTTTTTTCAAGTGTGATCAAAATGAATCTGCATCGTTGTATAATTAACAAAGAAGTATCTTAAATTAGGTTGCACTTAAGCCTCTTAACTCCTAGAGAAGGTCAGATCTTTTAGTTTTCAAGTATACTGATATATCGCTGTCATCGCTTGAGATCGTTGTCTTATTATATGAATGAAACTTGACTCTGTTACTTGTTATTAGTGTCATGGTTTAATTTTATATAATAATAAATATTCCTTTATGAAAGATTTTTATAGGATGTAATATATGATGTGTGTGTTTGGTCTTACATCTTGGATACCCTTTTCTGCCAAGGTGTAGGACGGTGCCTTCTTACAAAGGACATTGGTTTTAGCAAGTGCAACCAGTACCCAGACTGAATGCCGTCTCAAATCTCAGACCATGGCAGGCCTTGAACCCACGGTTCTATTTCTCTTCGAGAATGACAAACCATTTATATATTTAAAAAAAAATGCATTTTGTTATAATAGATGTAATGAATACTCTTATTACATTAGATTTTAGTTTATATTTGCATTTCCTATTCCTCTTTGTAATGGGGATGACTGAGCCAAAGAGCACACATTCATTACAGTAGTGATCCTGAGAAGTATATTTACCGTGCATAAATTTTAAGTAGTTCACCAATTTGACTCACTATAGAGCATTTGCTAGAACCACTGAAACGGAATTTTAACTTGTGCTTTCTGCCCCCGAGGTTTATGAACTTAAAAAAGGGATCCGCAAAACATGTAACTTTATAGTTCCAATGGAGAAGCTAATTGATTACTCAGATCAGATTATTCTCCATTAAACCCACAGATGTAATTTGTGTTTTACTTATAATAAGAATATTGCTTTCCTCTTATTTCTTCTGCCTTGTATACAAGCACTTGCAAATTGCATGATCTGTGTAGTGGGTTATTTTATTTTCCCTCTATTGAGGTGAGTGTAACTCCTAGTGTGACAAGAATTCGAAACTTTACTTTCCCCTAAATGTAAATTTTAATTCTCTTCACCTTATGTCAGAACACACCTATAATTCGAACCTAGGTTCCCCGCTAATGCTAAAAATAAATACTCTAAATCTTAGAAAATTAATCTAAGTTCTTAATATAAGACATAAAAATAGTAAAGCTACACTATGCAGTATTGCTTACCTTTGCTACTGTGGTTGGCTTGCATCTGGATATGCATCAGCGAATGAGGTCAAGAACTATTGGGTGACACCTCTTCTTCCCCCCTTTCCCATTTTCACAGCATAAAACAATCTATTTGCTCCTTCCTGAATCAACAGGAGGCTCACTGGGATGCCCCATCGATGCCGGTCATCCAGCCAAAGCACTTACATCTTGCTATTGAAAATGTGCATCCACAGTGAATGAGCACAATAAGCAGTATGCTAGAGAGTGAAAAGCACAACCATTACAACGGTACTTCTCTTAAAAATGCATTCTTATTGTTCTTATAGTGCTGCCCTTTTGGTTTTTTCTTTCTCCAAAATTTATATTTGGTAATTTTGTATATATATTAAATCTAATTCCTTCAAATAACCAAGTACTTAAATAAACGAATAAATAAAGCCATTAACTTGATATATACGTATGCAACAATGTCTTGTAACTATTCTTCTGCCAACCTCAACAAACTTTTTCGCATAAAGATCGTATTTACGGCTGTGTATTTAGTAATTTTGTAAATAAATTAAGTCTAATTCCTTCAAATAACCAAATACATAAACAAATAAATAAATAAAACCATTAACTTGATACAGTATATACGTATGCACAACAATAATGCCATGTGGCTATTCTTCTGCCAGCCTCAGCAACCTTTCTTGAATAGAGATTGTATTTACGACTATGTATTTGGTAATTTTGTAAATAAATTAAGTCTAATTCCTTCAAGTAACCAAATAAATAAACAAGTAAATAAATGAAACCAATATGCAGTGATGACCCCAACCCACGAACACCTGTTCCAACAAACCAACCAACCCACAAACAAAATTTTGAACAAATTTTGACTCCAAATCACGATAAAAAACCAATCCACGAACACACGTGTCGGTCAGGCGACCACGTTTCCCACTCGCCAGCTCTCAGTTTTGCATTGGTGCCTGCGCTGTGTAGTTCGATTATGATTTGTCTGTAGTTCTTGCTTTATTTTCTATTGTTTTGCCTTTCATATAGCCCTTATTATGGCTCCTAAGAAAGTTTAGTGACAGTGGCATCAAACACCCTAGATGCATAATAGTGGAAATAGAGAAAGAAATCATTTCTAAGCATGAAAATAGTGTTCAAGTGTCTGATCTCGCCATACAGTATAACGTGGTGAAATCGGCTATCTCTACTATTTTAAAGAGTAAAGAGATCTATTAGGTGGCTGATATGGCTAAGGAAGTAAATATATTACAAAGAAAGGCCACAGTTGATAGAATATGTAGAAAAATTATTGTTGCTGTGGATAAATGAAAAATAGCTGGTTGGAGATAGTATTAATGAGGCCATAATATAATAATAAGGCTTTGCAAATTCACCAAGATTTAGTAACGAACTCTCCAAGTTCTAGTGGCGCTAAAGCCAGCAGAAGCTGGTTTGAACACTCGTCGACTAACCGGGATCCATGGCGTCATTAGACATGGAGAGGCGGTTAGTTCCGACCAAGAGGCAGCGGATTCTTAGGTGGATGAATTTGCTAAATTTATCGAGAGTGAAGGTTATATCCCTCCTTTTCCACCACCATCCAAGTTTGCCAGCAACAATCATCCACAAAGGTAAATACAGTACTGTGCCATGTTTTATTTTAGTAGAGTAAAATTCCTTTCCATTATTAATGTAATGTTCCTTTTACAGATAAAATGCAATTAACCTGTATTATATTTCATGTTTATACTGACTAGAAAAATTAAATGAATATTTATAGTGACTAGGAATGGATTAGTTGAATTTACATGCTTTTTAATGGGAAAAATAAATCCAACCCACAACCAAACCATCCCACGAACAGGTTTTGGGAACAGATTAAATTCGTGGGTTGGGGTCAACACTGTATACGTATACAACAATGCCATATGACTATTCTTCTGCCGGACTCACCAACTGTCTAACCATGCTTCCACTCACCCATTTCAAATATCTCAATATAAACTGTATTCTCGTTTTCATTCCTAAGGTGGGGTCTGTGCCTGTTACAACACTAACAATCCTAATGCAAGGCTTATGGAACTGGAATCTCGTGATTTTGATGTTCACTGGCTAAAAATCTATCTCCACTACCACTATATTCCTTTGCTTTTGCTACTGTTCTTCAAACTCCACTGACTTGTGTCTTTTCTTTGAATATCTCTCCTCTTGCCATGAGTCCTTGCTATGTTCTCGCCCGCATGCCGAAGTTTTATATATTGGAGACTTCTATATACCCCACAGTGAGTGGGTTCATTCTTCTCACGCTGATGTGGGAGGAAGTGAGACCCTTACTTTCTATGTTACTCGCGATCTGGAGCAAATGATCAAGCTTTCTACTTGTGATCCTGATCGCCACAAAAATGCAGCCAACACTCTTGACCTATTTATTACTTCTAACCCTTCAAACTGCTCTTATTTTATGCTTTCCTCTCTTGGTAAATCTGACCACTCTGTGATCTCAATCTCTTCCATTTTTGCTCACCCTCCATCAATTCCTTTTACTCAGCACTGCCTTTGGCACTTTGAGCGTACCCAATGTGAAGATTTGCGTAACTTCCTCTTTGACTTCCCTAGGGATGACTACTGCTTTCGGTCCTGCATCCCTAACCAGGTAGCTCTAAAAGTTGCTGAGATCTTAACCTTGGGAGTGGAGGCATACATCCCCATCTGTATGACAAGTTACTCTCCCCCTAATCCTTGGTTTGATCGTGCCTGCTCCTTGGCTATTCAGGCCAGGGATTGGGCACACTAATCGTACCAAGTGTCTTCTGATTTATCTCGCTTTGCTTTGATTGTAGGTAAGAATCGCTGTACTGCACAGATTCGAAGGTCTAAGGCTTTCTTTGTAAGAAGGAAGGCTAATGGCCTTAACTCCTCTCCCACTTACAATTGTATCTGGTCCTTAGCCCAAAAACTTCTGTAACTCAAGCTTTCCTTCTCTCATTTGCTCTGATGGTTCTTTAGCTTGCTCTCCCACTGACAAAGCCACTCTCTTTGGCTCTCAATTTTCTGCCAACTCTTCGGAAAAATATTCCAGCGCACCTGTCCCTCAATCTTTACCTCTCTCTAACCCTGTGTCCTCCTTTCTTCACGCAAAGTTCATAAGGTTCTTCGGTCGCTAGAGACAAACAATGCATCTGGTCCTGATGGTATCCCTGCATGGTTCCTGAAGGAGTATGCAGATAAACTGGTTCCTGTGCTTTGCACTCTTTTTTGCCTCGTTTCTGCCACTAGCACTTTCCTTTATCTTGGAAGCATGCTCTAGTGCAACCTGTTCCTAAGAAGGGTGACCGCTCTATTAATTCAATCTACTGACCTATTGCCCTAACCTCTCACTTCTTGAAAAGTCTTGAATCTAACTCGCTTATCTCAGATCACCAGTACGGCTTCCACAAGACAAGTTCCTTGAAAAGTCTTGAATCTAACTCGCTTATCTCCGATCATCAGTACGGCTTCCACTAGACAAGATCCACTGTTGATCACCTGTCCTCTCTGAGGAACTATGAGGAATCCTTTTTCATTGCCCTTAATTACTCTAAGGCTTTTGATTGAGCGTGGTACAAGGCTCTGATGGCCATATCCCTTTTTTATGGCTTGAGCCCTTCTTTCTGTTCTCTGATTTCCAGTTTTCTTTCAGACTGTTTTATATCTGTGGGTATTGACAGTGCAACATCTAGCCCATTCCCTGTTACCAGTGGTGTTCCAAAGGGCTCTGTTCTTTCACTTACTCTGTTCCTTCTCTTCATCAATGCTCTTCTTCAGTCCCCAGCTTCTTCTCTTCTTCACACCTTTGCAGACGATTCTACCCTTCATTTTTCCTCTGCCTTTTCTTCACAACCTGCATCAGCTACTCGTAATCAGTCTCATATCGTTTTTCTTGTACTCATCTGAGTGGGGTAGCCAAAATTTAACTAAATTTAATGCCTCCAGGAGAGTTTCTGGGTGCCTTTTTATCTTCCTGTCCTTCTGATATCCCTGTTGTCTTCAGAAGTAACGAAATTTTCCTTCTTAATTCTCTCTACATATTCGACTCCATATAGCCGCTAACTTGTCTTGGGGTAATCACATAATCCTAATATCTAAATTTGGATTCAAAAACTTGGGGTTCTGTTTCGTTTTTGTCATTTTTTATCTCTTTACAGTTACTTAAAATCTATAAAGGTCTTATTTGTCCCTGCTTAGAGTACTGCTCGCACATCTGGGGTGCTTCTTCTTGTACTTATCTCCATGATAGGGTTGAATATAAGGCAGTCAGACTCATTAATAACTCTTCTCTTACTTCTAATTTAGATTCTCTTTCTGTTGCTACTGCTTCCATCGCTGCTCTGATGAATTGGTGAGTTTTATCCCTCCTCCACTGCCGAGGCCGTGTAACACTCGCCAAGTGGCCTCATCTCACAGGTACTGTGTGGAGATTTGTAGCTCGCATTTTGGCTGATGTAGCGACTGCTTGTTCCCATGTACCTCCAGACTCTGGAACTCTATTCCTCCTTTTGTCTTTCCTAATTCTTATAACCTATCTTACTTTGCCGACGATTCTACCCTTCATTTTTCCTCTGCCTTTTCTTCACAACCTTCATCAGCTACTCGTAATCAGTCTCATATCGTTTTTCTTGTACTCATCTGAGTGCGGTAGCCAAAATTTAACTAAATTTAATGCCTCCAGGAGAGTTTCTGGCTACCTTTTTATCTTCCTGTCCTCCTGATATCCCTGTTGTCTTCAGAAGTAACGAAATTTTCCTTCTTAATTCTCTACATATTCGACTCCATATAGCCGCTAACTTGGCTTGGAGTAATCACATAATCCTAATATCTAAATCTGGATCCAAAAACTTGGGGTTCTGTTTCGTTTTTGTCATTTTTTATCTCTTTACAGTTACTTAAAATCTATAAAGGTCTTATTCGTCCCTGCTTAGAGTACTGCTCGCACATCTGGGGTGCTTCTACTTGTACTTATCTCCATGATAGGGTTGAATATAAGGCATTCAGACTCATTAATAACTCTTCTCTTACTTCTAATTTGGATTCTCTTTCTGTTCGCTGTAAGGTATCATCCCTTTCTCTTTTCTGTTGCTACTGCTTCCATCGCTGCTCTAATGAATTGGTGAGTTTTATCCCTCCTCCACTGCCGAGGCCGTGTAACATTCGCCAAGTGGCCTCATCTCACTTGCACTGTGTGGAGATTTGTAGCTCGCAGATTGGCTGATGTAGCGACTGCTTGTTCCCATGTACCTCCAGACTCTGGAACTCTATTCCTCCTTTTGTCTTTCCTAATTCTTATAACCTATCTTACTTTGCCAACGATTCTACCCTTCATTTTTCCTCTGCCTTTTCTTCACAACCTTCATCAGCTACTCGTAATCAGTCTCATATCGTTTTTCTTGTACTCATCTGAGTGGGGTAGCCAAAATTTAACTAAATTTAATGCCTCCAGGAGAGTTTCTGGCTGCCTTTTTATCTTCCTGTCCTCCTGATATCCCTGTTGTCTTCAGAAGTAACGAAATTTTCCTTCTTAATTCTCTGTACATATTCGACTCCATATAGCCGCTAACTTGTCTTGGAGTAATCACATAATCCTAATATCTAAATCTAGATCCAAAAACTTGGGGTTCTGTTTCGTTTTTGTCATTTTTTATCTCTTCACAGTTACTTAAAATCTATAAAGGTCTTATTCGTCCCTGCTTAGAGTACTGCTCGCACATCTGGGGTGCTTCTTCTTGTACTTATCTCCATGATAGGTTGAATATAAGGCAGTCAGACTCATTAATAACTCTTCTCTTACTTCTAATTTGGATTCTCTTTCTGTTCGCTGTAAGGTATCATCCCTTTCTCTTTTCTGTTGCTACTGCTTCCATCGCTGCTCTGATGAATTGGTGAGTTTTATCCCTCCTCCACTGCCGAGGCCGTGTAACACTCGCCAAGTGGCCTCATCTCACAGGTACTGTGTGGAGATTTGTAGCTCGCAGATTGGCTGATGTAGCGACTGCTTGTTCCCATGTACCTCCAGACTCTGGAACTCTATTCCTAATTCTTATAACCTATCTTACTGTGCCGACGATTCTACCCTTCATTTTTCCTCTGCCTTTTCTTCACAACCTTCATCAGCTACTCGTAATCAGTCTCATATCGTTTTTCTTGTACTCATCTGAGTGGGGTAGCCAAAATTTAACTAAATTTAATGTCTCCAGGAGAGTTTCTGGCTGCCTTTTTATCTTCCTGTCCTCCTGATATCCCTGTTGTCTTCAGAAGTAACGAAATTTTCCTTCTTAATTCTCTGTACATATTCGACTCCATATAGCCGCTAACTTGTCTTGGAGTAATCACATAATCCTAATATCTAAATCTGGATCCAAAAACTTGGGGTTCTGTTTCGTTTTTGTCATTTTTTATTTCTTCACAGTTACTTAAAATCTATAAAGGTCTTATTCGTCCCTGCTTAGAGTACTGCTCGCACATCTGGGGTGCTTCTTCTTGTACTTATCTCCATGATAGGTTGAATATAAGGCAGTCAGACTCATTAATAACTCTTCTCTTACTTCTAATTTGGATTCTCTTTCTGTTCGCTGTAAGGTATCATCCCTTTCTCTTTTCTGTTGTTACTGCTTCCATCGCTGCTCTGATGAATTGGTGAGTTTTATCCCTCCTCCACTGCCGAGGCCGTGTAACACTCGCCAAGTGGCCTCATCTCACAGGTACTGTGTGGAGATTTGTAGCTCGCAGATTGGCTGATGTAGTGACTGCTTGTTCCCATGTACCTCCAGACTCTGGAACTCTATTCCTCCTTTTGTCTTTCCTAATTCTTATAACCTATCTTACTTTGCCGACGATTCTACCCTTCATTTTTCCTCTGCCTTTTCTTCACAACCTTCATCAGCTACTCGTAATCAGTCTCATATCGTTTTTCTTGTACTCATCTGAGTGGGGTAGCCAAAATTTAACTAAATTTAATGCCTCCAGGAGAGTTTCTGGCTGCCTTTTTATCTTCCTGTCCTCCTGATATCCCTGTTGTCTTCAGAAGTAACGAAATTTTCCTTCTTAATTCTCTGTACATATTCGACTCCATATAGCCGCTAACTTGTCTTGGAGTAATCACATAATCCTAATATCTAAATCTGGATCCAAAAACTTGGGGTTCTGTTTCGTTTTTGTCATTTTTTATCTCTTCACAGTTACTTAAAATCTATAAAGGTCTTATTCGTCCCTGCTTAGAGTACTGCTCGCACATCTGGGGTGCTTCTTCTTGTACTTATCTCCATGATAGGTTGAATATAAGGCAGTCAGACTCATTAATAACTCTTCTCTTACTTCTAATTTGGATTCTCTTTCTGTTCGCTGTAAGGTATCATCCCTTTCTCTTTTCTGTTGCTACTGCTTCCATCGCTGCTCTGATGAATTGGTGAGTTTTATCCCTCCTCCACTGCCGAGGCCGTGTAACACTCGCCAAGTGGCCTCATCTCACAGATACTGTGTGGAGATTTGTAGTTCGCAGATTGGCTGATGTAGCGACTGCTTGTTCCCATGTACCTCCAGACTCTGGAACTCTATTCCTCCTTTTGTCTTTCCTAATTCTTATAACCTATCTTACTTTGCCGACGATTCTACCCTTCATTTTTCCTCTGCCTTTTCTTCACAACCTTCATCAGCTACTCGTAATCAGTCTCATATCGTTTTTCTTGTACTCATCTGAGTGGGGTAGCCAAAATTTAACTAAATTTAATGCCCCCAGGAGAGTTTCTGGCTGCCTTTTTATCTTCCTGTCCTCCTGATATCCCTGTTGTCTTCAGAAGTAACGAAATTTTCCTTCTTAATTCTCTGTACATATTCGACTCCATATAGCCGCTAACTTGTCTTGGAGTAATCACATAATCCTAATATCTTAATCTGGATCCAAAAACTTGGGGTTCTGTTTCGTTTTTGTCATTTTTTATCTCTTTACAGTTACTTAAAATCTATAAAGGTCTTATTCGTCCCTGCTTAGAGTACTGCTCGCACATCTGGGGTGCTTCTTCTTGTACTTATCTCCATGATAGGGTTGAATATAAGGCAGTCAGACTCATTAATAACTCTTGTCTTACTTCTAATTTGGATTCTCTTTCTGTTCGCTGTAAGGTATCATCCCTTTCTCATTTCTGTTGCTACTGCTTCCATCGCTGCTCTGATGAATTGGTGAGTTTTATCCCTCCTCCACTGCCGAGGCAGTGTAACACTCGCCAAGTGGCCTCATCTCACAGGTACTGTGTGGAGATTTGTAGCTCGCAGATTGGCTGATGTAGCGACTGCTTGTTCCCATGTACCTCCAGACTCTGGAACTCTATTCCTCCTTTTGTCTTTCCTAATTCTTATAACCTATCTTACTTCAAAAAGCAGATCTATCATCAACTCAGGGCCTAATCTTGCCATATCTCCATGTCCTCAGTTCTTTGACTATTCTTTCAGTCTATCCTTTTCCTTTGTGTATCATCACCTTATCTCTGCCTTGTCCATAACCTTTTTCTTTTCCTTCGTCTTAATGTTTTCTCTGTGTATGAGCCTTTATTGATGAGGGCAGTTTTCTTGCCTCCTGGTGTTACACTCATAAAAGAAAAAAAAAAATTTTCAGTGTGTGCAGTTTGAATTTACCGCACCAGCCAGGTAGGTCGAAAACTAAATTTATTAACAAATTATTCATTAAGTATTGGCCTTCGATGTAATGGCGGAATGACTATATGAAACGACTTTTACGAGGACCCCCTGTATTCTGGTCTGTCTATTGCTCACATTATCATGCTTACAGTTTAAACAAGTATTGTTGTGATCAATGTTTGCAGTGTCAGTTTTTGGAGGATTTTTTTTATGTTATGCCCTCACTGTTTATAGATCCCTTCCTATGTGGAGAAACTCATTTAGTTTCACTTACTCCTTCTTTCATCTGGAATGGGCTTGGACTATTATCCTGACGAGTGCTATTTTGTGGTACAATCTGTGTATTGTATAGGATATTTGTGGCTGTGTTTTGGGGTAGTGTTTTGCTCCTGAAGTATTATGTATAGCGCTGTCTGAGACACCGATGTCTTTTGTGTATAGTACAAGTTCAGTTCCTGCCATGGGTCATTAGTACCTTAAAGAGATGTAGTTTCTTGCTCTCCCTAATGACAATCATATGGATATTAATTTGTGTGATTTCTATAAAGTAGCGAGTTAAGCTTTCCATTTTGTTCCGCTCATCTTTAAAATTCTCTCTATGCTGTGTTTTGCCCCTTTAATTATCCATTTTGAAAGTGAGACCACTGTTAATTTTCACAGTATGACCTAATATAAGCTTGATGAGAATGTCTTTCAAAAGCTATTCTGATATCATAAAACTATTAAGAAAGAAATTTGATCATTTATAGTACAATCTACAGTAAACTGAGAATGCTCTCCTATAAACATTGAAATACCTGGTTTTTAGATATCTAGCTTTAATAGAGTAGAACCATGTAAGATATAATCGTTTTAGATAATTTTCAGGAATGAAAAAGTTGTAATATAGTGTTTGAGGGCCAGATAGCATGAATAGACATGAACATTTGGAGGGTTGTGCTAATTAAAAAATAAGAGACTCGATTATTTATGTGTGAAGTCCAAGTATATAATCTCTCATTTGCCTTTGAATAATGTGTTTTCATGGAAGAGCTTAAGAATGCACGTTACTCAGTAGTAAAGTACATATGTATTTACATCTGACAATGCCTAAATATGTATTAATCCTTCTTTTCTTCATCAGGAATAATGTGTGAACTCCTGTGGAGTGATCCTATGCCTGGAATGGGGAGAGCTCCTAGCAAACGCGGTGTGGGAATCCAGTTTGGACCTGACGTGACCAAGAGGTTCCTAGACAGAAATAAACTAGAATATATCATTAGATCTCACGAAGTGAAGGCCGAGGGATATGAAGTTGCACACGATGGAAAATGCATTACCGTTTTCTCTGCTCCTAATTATTGGTAAGTTGATCAGGCTCTTTGATTGCACATTTCTTGTGTCTACATTTTCTTTCGAATGCTTTTCTGTTGGAATAACATGTGAATTACTTATGAATTAGACTGTATACACGTCCTTATATTTCTATCAATGTTGTGTCTTCATATTTACTCCTCCACTGTCAGTATTTCTTATATCACCCCTGCAATTTTATGTAATTGTCTAGCTACTCATTGTATTCACCAGTATTGTGGGTTGGATACACTGTTGATATGGATGTTTTCAATTACAACCACGTGTTTTATTATATATGTTTGGAAGGATCTTTTTTGTAAGTGGTATTCTCTCTTCCTTTGTTTAATTTTTCCCCCTCGATAATGTTTATTTATTCTTTCATCTTTAGTTTGTTGTGATTGTTTTCACATTTCTCTCAATGTGATCCATCCTTTAACACTGGTACTTTGCACCTTGACCTACTTTTTATGGGCCTAATTGGAAGTTATGTTGTCAATAATGGTGTAGGAAATTATGAATGATATTATATATGATGTGCATTGTAATGTTCTTATTAGTCATCTATAATGTTTTGTAAAACAGCCTGATATATTGAAATTAGAGGTAAGTTGTGAATTTAAACACCATAGCTCAGCAGGAATAGAAGCGATTTTTCTGTCTGTGTAGTCAGTTCAGCTGGAAGAGTAATGACCAATGGATAATTCATATAGTCAAAAAGCACTGCCCTCCACAGTTTACCACAGTTTATATTCTTGTATCTGCATTAAACCGGTTTTATCCAATCATTCAAACTAAGATAAAATATCGATTGCCAAATGTGATTATCCGGAGAATTGACTTTCCTGTAACAGTATTTAAAGCAGTTTTATTAATCTCATCATTGTGTATTGAATGAACTTTGGCATAATACTGTAAATTGATTGCAAATAGTAAATTAGTTTCCCTCTTCATATCTAATATGTCTTTTGAAGACATATTTGCTTCACTGAACGAAGTGAAATGTCAGTAATGCTAGTTTAGAGAATTGATAATACCAGTAAAAAAACTAGGAGGACTTATAAACAATAAACTAATGTATAAGGTAGTTGAGATTTAACAGAAGACAATAGAACCAAAAATGAGTGAGGGTAGATAACAAACAACGTGGGCAATAGATTAGAAAGTATGATCGAGATGATCTGAAAAAGATAGCCAGATGAAAAAAAATTAAAAAGAAACTACTAAGAGAAATTTCACGAGAAAGAGAAGAAAAAGGCACTGGCAGTCACCACTGATACTTTGAACAACAGACATAGGTTTACTGGCACTGGAACTGAAGAATATGACCAAATGTTAGAGATATGCCTAACAGTGTAGATGGTTGTCGTGGCAAAGTGGTAGCATCCACAACTTTGAGATGTCGGGTCAAGGGTCGCAGTCCGTCATGGTCTGAGGTTAGAAAGGGCATTCACTCAGGGCAGCGATCACACTGGCCAAACCCAAAGTCCTTCGAAAGAAGGCACCATCCTAGTCCTTAGTAGAAAAGGGAATCTGTGACTTAAAACTGATCACATCATATGCCTGAGAGGTCCACAGTTATGAAAGCGTCATATATGTTTTGATTGCATTAACGTAACAAAAATCAGAGTATGACGTTCCCTGCAGGAGATTATTTTTGAAAACTGTAATTACGGAAGGTCTTTGCCCACTTATCCTGCAGGTGACCCAAGCAGGGTGGTGAGGGGCGGAATTGTGGCAGCCCTTTATCCCTAGGAAGCTAAGAGGATTCATCGAGGTATAATAGTCCTGGTGAATGTGTGTGCTTTGAATCTGCCACCCCTGTAAGGGGAATACACCAGAATAGGCAAAGAGTTTCCTCCATTTGGCTGGGCACTATCAAAATATTTAAGAAGAAAAGTAGCAGCTTAAGGAAAAGTCAGAAAGAATAGTCATAGTAAAGAATGCTTATTAATGATGAGGAAGAAATCAAAGAGAAACGGGGATGAGGAGGGTTGTGTCTTGTCAGATGAGGAGGGATAGTAAGAAATTTGTAACAAATCCGCCAAAATATTTATTGTACACATAGACATTGGAAAAGAACCGTCATTAAAGGATAACTTAACATTGAGCTGTTTTTGCCAGGCTAATTTAATTCCAAAAACCTTTAGTTGTAGTATTTTAGCAGGTAGCTGGTACCGTGGGCCACCCTACTACTGAGAGACAAAGAATGGACAAACAGATGTAAAATAATTGAATTAATCTCTTGATGCATGGTATCAACGCTATGAGAGTAAGTTATGGACTATAGTGAAACTTCACTTGAGGGCAAAACTTTAAACTGCAGGTTTGGAAAACGTTTGTGGTACAATCAGACAGAATCAGCCATTGATAAAGTAATATATACTGTCAGGGAGCCATGTGAACAAGTCTTCTACTTTGTAAAAGGACTGGAGTTCGTGGCAGATTATATTAGTGCTGTCAGGGAATTTTTCGATGATCTTACATAGTACCTGCATATGATTGCTTTTACGTCACTGACTCCCTTTTCTACTATGGGTTAGGACACTAATGCCTTCCTGTGAAGAACTTTGGTTTGGCAGGTGTGATCGTTACCCTGAGGTAATGCCCTTTCTAGCCTCAGACCGTGGCGTACCGCAAACCCTCGACCTGGCAACTCAAAGTCGCGAACACTTGCACTTTGCCTTGGTGACCACACATAATACCTGTATGCAATTCTTCAGAAGTAGATGTCCTATATCACCGAGAAACAACAGACTAAGCAGAGATGAATACTCGCTTTGTATGTTTTGTTAAAGAAATCTTAATGGTACAGATTTTGGTCACACTACTTCCTGACAATGTATGGTTTTGTTGGTAGGGTTGGTTTTTAATTTTGATGACCTAGTTGAATTGTAAGGAGTATTTGGTGCCAAGCTATTTAGAAGGGAGGTCAGTCTACTTGACAGTGACTTTAGCAGAGTGGATTTTGAGTTGGTTTGGAATTTGCTACTTGGCATTTTGTCGACATTGATTTTGGCCTCTTCAGGAAGTGGTTGTCTGGCATTGGGTCATTGAAGTCTAGGCTTCAGAGATGGAGTGTAAAATTACTTGGACTCGATAAAGCCATTTACTGGAGAGGGAGACGTTGTGAAATGTTTAGAATATGGTGAAACTGGTGGCAAAATTGCAAAAATAGCTAAGTTAGCCCTTTTTCTTCCTCGGTATTTTGAAGGTAATGCATTGGCAGTATATATAGCAAAATGAAGAGATTGAGCAGGAAAACTCTGATAAAGCTGGAGCTAGGTTGAAAGAATCTTTCATAGATGGGCCATTTTTTGTTTATGGGGAAAATGTTAAACATTAAATGGACTGGAATATCTGTGAAAGTGTATTCAGTTGAAACAAGGAGGCTGGCTGGGTAAGCTGGAGTTAATGGTGAAGCTCTCAAACAAATTGTGAAACTGACATTTGTGTATGGGTTCCTAGATCATATGGCTGTGGACCTTCAGCAAATGGAAAGGATCATGATGCTGTCTGTGAATG
Organism: Halocaridina rubra; assembly: GCA_037179515.1. Classification (NCBI taxonomy): domain Eukaryota; kingdom Metazoa; phylum Arthropoda; class Malacostraca; order Decapoda; family Atyidae; genus Halocaridina; species Halocaridina rubra. The sequence continues at coordinate 17,200 of JAXCGZ010019243.1, forward strand.
ATATATTCTTTTAAGAGCTAGTATTCTTAAATGTGAACAAGGCTAGTTATGTGGCTACAGCAGCATCTCCTGAGGTTGTTAATCATTAATCTGCTTACAAGGAAAATACAGGTGCCTGAATAAGTGAACTACGGGCATACAGATGAAGGGTCTTGTGGACTTTAATAAGACTGTCCAGGACAGTATGATGTTAAGTCTTCCTTCAGTTACAGTTCTCTTTCTATGCCTACATCAACACCGAATATTCTTGGATATTTATTACACATGTCTTACTATCCCTTCACATTTGACATGGCACAATACTCCCCATCTCTATTTCTCTTTATATTTTCTTCGTGCCCAGGCTTGATGAGGGTAGATTATTTATTTTTGCCTGTCCTGGTGTCACAATCATAAAAATAAATAAAATAGATAAATAATGCAAAGGACATTGGTATCGGTGTAGAGGTCACGTATGGCTCAGTTTTGTAAAGAAAAGAAAGTTATTGTGTGGAATCGTCGTGGGAAGAAAGGCCATAATGTGCTACATGGTGACCAGGGAAATGGCAAAATTGGGGCTGTAGTGCCAGCAGTTACCTCCTCAATGTAGTAAAAGCCCCACAGTTGTTTGTTACTGTTGGTTAAGTCTTTTTAGGTGGAAATATAGTGCGAGCTTTGGTGGACGCTGGCTTTTAGCCACAGTGGTGATGGCATAGCTGGCAAAGAACTTCTGAGGGAAAGAGTTGCATGATAGTATATGATGGAAGAGAGTGATATATCAGGGTGTGTGTTAGGTAGGTGTACAGTATTGGTAGTCAGAATGTCTTTCAAATTTCTTGCCATTATTAGTGACCAATTAGTCAGTAGTAATGATGTGGTGATGGGAATGGATGTTATTGAGTGGCTTGGGAGCATCATTGTTAGCAGAGGGAAAGTGCAGTTTGGAGTTGCTCTGTCTTTGGCAGCCAGTACGCAAGAGTGTAAGGCCTTGGAATTGTAAGGAGAGGATGATGAAGGGAAGACAGTGTCATTCATTAGCAAGGCAGAGGAAGCTGACAGGCCAAAGAGGTAGATTAAAGTAGATCAAGAGAGGAACAGCCCTTGTCTAAATGAGGACGAAGATTTAAAGCTATGTTTGATGGCAATCATTGAACTTAAGAATGGTTCTGGAAAGAAAATCAGCCTTCCACATTGAGATATGAAATAAGTTTTGACAACTAGCCAGCAGGAAGGTAAAAAGAAGGGTATGAAAAAGAATTAGAATGATGGCTCAGTGAGGCTATCCTTTGCCATGAAGAGAAGAAGTAGGGAGTGAAATGTTACTTCTTATGACGATTGAGCAACCATCAAAGAACAGAGTTTTACTGGTTTTACCTTTCCGTGAATTAGATAAGCATGTGGAATGTCATACACAGGTGATGGTGCAAAATGTATGACGTGACAGTCTTCGTGAGTGGAGACAGACAGGGGGAAAAACATCACTTGTTGATCTGATATCAACCTACCTGCAAATAATGGTCTCATATGAACTGTGGAAATAGTAATTAGTAAAATATGAGGACAAAATATGCCACTTAACCTACTTGGTATTTGGTCTGAATTTTGCCCCACATATTACAAGGATCTTGAAGACTGTTTGCAAAATAGGAGAGAATTTAGTGGGCCACAAGCTCGCTTATTGTTGACATCTTGGTAATTGATTTTGAAGTGTTGGCCATGGACTTGATCTGGCACTTAGATAAATTTGATCTGGTCATCAGTCCACTAGAGCCATTAGACTGAGGAGCCATCGTGTGACTCAAGCTGAAATGAAACAGGAGGGAGGAGCATTCTGTAGGGGAAACAAAGTTCCCCACCTATCAGAACGTCCCATGAGGAGGGAATTATTTTCAGTGTACAGGGGGTCTCCAATTTACGACAGGGCCCATTCTTGACAGCTGTCATAACTTGGTTTTGATTGTAAGCTGGAAAACACCTAAATTTGAGCCTAGGTCCCCCACCAATGCTAGAAAGAAATAATTTAAAACAGAAACATAATCTAAGTTCTTAATCTGAGACATAAAGATAGTAAAAGTACACTATATAGTATTGCTTGCCTTTACTACTGTGGTTGGCTTGCATCTGGATAACTGGATAACTTCATCCCCCTTCTTCTTTGTAGATATCCACCCATGAGGGTGGAGATGCAATGGTGGGCCCGTAGTTCATCCCCCATATCCAACTTAGGGTCAGTTGGCTTAACACCAGTGAATGAGCACAAAAACAGTAATATGGCATACAAGTTGGAAGTGGGCGATGCTTCTTCTTCCCTCCTTTCCCATTTTCGCGATATTAAACAATCTCTTTGTTATCTCCTGAATCAATAGGAGGTTCACTGGGATGGAACATCAATGCTAGTTATCCAGCCAAAGCACTAATAACTCCATTTAAATTATGTTGATAATATGTATTCGCCGGGAATGAGCACGATGAACAATATGGCGGAGGTGGGTGAACTGAGCAATGAATCTTCATCTTTTCATTCTAATGCCATATGATGACGTAGGCAACCTCAGCAAACTTTTTCGTATAGAAATCGTATTTACGGATATGTATATGGTAATTTTGTAAATAGATTATATCTAATTCCTTCAAATATTCAAATACATAAACATAAATAAATAAATAAATAAAACCATTAACTTTATATGTACGTATACAACAATGCCATGTGACGACGTATTCCAAAGGCCAAGCTCAACAAATGTTTGCATAGAGATTGATTTTATGGCTATGTATTGGTAGTTTTGTAAATAATTCAAATCTAGCTCCCTCAGATAACCCAATACATAAACAAGTAAATAAATAAAACCATTTACTTGGTATATGCGTATACAACAATGCTGTGTGACGATGTATTCCAAAGGCCAACCTCACTAAACTTTTTCTCTTAAAGATTGTATTTACGGCTGTGTTTGGTTAGTTTGTAAATTAATTAAATTTATTTTCTTCAAATAACCAAATACGTAAGCAAATAAATAAATATAACTATTAACTTGATATATACGGGAATTGTAATGAAAATAATTATATTGTTTACAAAAAAAAAAAAAATTCTACTACTCTATAATAGACATTTTAGAATATGGGTGTTATGTTTTGTACTCATGTAAAATCATATCTGCAAGTCATTTCTTAATTATTCAGTAAGAAATAAAATTGCTATTTAGAAGTAAATAATAGATAGTTTTACCATATCTACAAAAGTATAGTACACTGATACCTGTAATATAATAATATATTCCCTGAAACAATACTTGCAAAAAGTCTACAGTTTACAATATGAGATAAATATAAACATCAATGGATTGTTCATACACGGCTATGTGTTTTGTAACTTTGTAATTAATTCAATATGATTTCTTTAAATAACCAAATACATAAGCAAATTAATGTATAAAGCATTTAACGTTATACATGCGAATACAACAGTTCTGCTAGCTTTGTATTCATCTGCCATGCTCATAAACTGTTCAGAGCATGAAGTTCGTATTTACCACACAAGCCAGGTAGGTCGAAAAATTAATTTATTTATAATTTATGAGCCTCTGTTGTAACAGTGGAAACACATTCGGGGACCACGTAAACCGGGGACTCCCTGTATTAAGAGCTGGTGAGACACTACCCTACAGCTGGGTGGATACATGATGCATGCAGCTATTTCAGAAGGCAAACGGAAGGAACCAGATGATATGACTACGAGGGAGAATAAACTGTTTTTAAAATGGAGATATTGGACTGAGTAAGAAAGGAGGACCCAGTGAACAGCACCTAGACTGCACCTATGGCAAGCAATGGTGTTGTATGAAATTGTGCTAGTATTATTGCCGTTAGGGTGCTTCTAGAGATATGAAACTTTGAGAATGATAATGAAGATGGTTGAGGTAAAAGTTTGGGTCTTGGTGATGTTGATGGTGTTGGATGGAAGGGCTGATTTGAGGAATGGGTTTTGAAGTTGTGGGGGTTGGGTTGGAAGGAAGGGTGTAGGAATCAATGTGGGTAGATCCAGATTTTTATGTAATGTTTTACATTTCTAGTGTTGTACGGGTGAAATGGGTCCTGTTATTGCATGATTTGCAGTGTTCGTTCAAAGTGAAGGCTGTTGAGCGTGTTAGATGTACGTGTTTGTAGTTGGATCCTAGGTTGCTCTCAGTGTCTCTGGCTAGAAGGAGTTTTCAAGACATGATCGCTGGAGAGTCATTCCTTGGTGTAGAAAATTTTTTTTTTTGTGCATTTTGTGTTGAGAGATGAGGTAATCACCTGGGTGACTGAAACATCTCCCAGGATTTCGTGACCTGTAAGGAGGGCATGGGTTGGGTGTGCCTAATTGGCCCTGGGCACCATCAAAACATTGACCTGAATAAGAAGTAGCAGCTCAAGGACAAGGCAAATATAAGAGAAAGATGTGCAATAGGTAAAGGACAGGCTGAAATATTAGTCGAAGTAATGAAGACATAGAATTGTGGCAGGATTAGACCCTAAGTTGACGATAAACCGGCATTTCGAAGGAAAAGAGGCCATAATAGTTAGGGAAGACAGGTAAAGGAAGAGTTCCAGAATCTGGAGGTGAAAAGGAAGAAGCACTCACTGCACTGACCAATCCTTAAGCAACAAATTCCCTCACACTACCTGTGAGACATGGCCGCTTGTAAATATTTACATGGCCTCACCAACGGGGGAAAGATGAAGCTCACCATGTCATCAGAGCAGCGTTGGAAGTAGTATCAGTAGAAAAAAGAAAGGGATGATACATTACGGAGAAGAGAAAGAGAATCCAGATTATAAGTAAGAGATGGATCATTAATGAATGTGATGGCCTTGAATTCAGTCCTGTCAAAGAGATAAGTATAAGAGGAAACACTATCTCTCTCTCTCACTAAAATAATATTTTTAATATAATATACTTACAGTGTACTGGTATTTTACATTGTCCCTTTTGATGTAGTGCTTAATTATAAGTATTCTTCCTTTTCTTTTCATAGTGTAATTGTTGCCACTACAGATCCCAATTTGGAAACAACAGTCAATTGGATTTAACGGACCAAGGTCCCCCCTATTAGTCAACTGAATAGAGGGTTGCTTGTAGTGTAACTTCTGAAGCCCCAATTCTCATTTTTATCTTCACATTCGCATGCTGATCATCACCAAGTAGTCTTAGGGTATCAGGTCTTTGAATGGTATTGCTGTCCTTTGGTTTAGTTCCGACATAGCAAGTTAGGAGCCGCCACTGTGCACGTACGTCTGGAACACTGTCTATTGTGAGCTCATATGCATCGTTTATACCTTATGTCAGATCCAAAAGTGTCGTTATTGTAATATCTCGGAGATACTTGGGCACTTTTTCCTTCACTGTCATTGTCATTATGAAAATCAACACTTTCTTCGACTTACCGTGGACATGCCATGGTGGGCCCATAGTTTTCCTTATCTTTACTTTATAGGTGGTCCAACTGATTTGCAGTTTTAATATAGGATTGCTGTTGCAGTAATGAAATTTTTTTCTACTATCAGGTAGTGTTCTAGATTAATTATTTTTCCCCATGTATCTCGTTCATGTTTAAAGTATTTAGTAGTATTTCTTCACTGTGGTACTCACCTATTGAGCTTGTGCTGACCAAGCTCTGTGTTCTCCACATATCAGAAGAAGAAGCATCTTATTTTCTATGTCGAATGATATTTTGAGTCTCTGTTTCCTGTTGCTAAGCCTCTCCAACTTCCTAATTCAGGTTTTATGTTGCCCTTAGTGTCGTGTAAGTCAATAAAATGGGGTGGAGCAAGAAAGCAGGAATGCCTCTATCCTGCATATTTGTCTTGCGAAGATCCAGGCCGTTGTTTATATACTTATACTCCTAATTCTAAGTGTGTTGGCAGGCATTTGGAGACAATATATCCCACTGCTCCCCTTTCCAAATCCTTTCAAGTATTTAGCAAAGATTTTCTTCTATTATCATGAAATGGGGCAGGCTCAAACTCAGATCCTCTTGTATGGCAGCCCTCACCCATGACACCCCAGAATTCAGTTATAATATTTAAAAGAGTATTGCATTTAGAATTCAAGACTTTCATAAATATGCAGTTTTATCTGTGACTAATAATATGATAGGTTTGAGTTTGATATAATTATAATGCTGTTCAGACTTTCAACCATGAATTATTATTGTAAAACTATATTTAAATTTTATAGATTTGAAGTTTTTTAAAATGCAAATATGATAGTATGATACACAACTCTTTATGTAATTTTTCTCTTTTATTTGCAGTGATACCATGGGTAACAAAGGATCATTTATTACGATGACGGGTAAAGATTTGAAACCGAAATATACGACTTATGAGGCTGTGGTGAGTAATGTAAATTATTTCTGTATGATCATACTGTGCTGAGATTTATTTAAATTATATGTTGTTGATTAGTTTGATTCTCATTCACCGGGTCAAGATGTTAAATATCTGCCCAAAAAGCTGGATGCTTGAAGTAAATCAAATATGCTTATCAAATGAACTAGATTGATGCAGAAACAATATCCAGAATAAATAACTGTGAGCTCTTGGATAGAAGAGGTCTCCAGTTGATATTCCACCTATATTGTGAGGAAGCATATGTGATAGGTATTATATCACAGACTTCACTTTATACTAAGGACTAGGACTGTGCCTTCTTAGGAAGGGCTTTGGTTTTGGCAGGTATGATTGCTACCCTGAGTGAATGCTCTTTCTAACCTCAGACTGTGGCAGGCCTCAAACCCTCGACTTTCAAAGTTGCAAGCATTACCACTTTGCTGCAGTGACCATTATTGTGATGAGGCATATACTGGTTGAATATATAAAATCAAAAGTTCTACTGAAAAGTAGAATTACACCATAATAACATAAAATTAGGCAGTATTTTATTGTGATCCTCATTCTCCAGTGCATGTGACAGTACTATAGTAATTTAAGAGGTGAGGAAGGAAAATGAAGTAAATCCTCAAAAAGGAGAGAATGCATTTTTGATAAAATATGGAATATGAAAACTCATGTTAGGTATTTGCAGACACAAGGGAAAAATGTGTGCAGAATTATATATATTTGTGGAATATAACTGCTTATTCATGCATTCCCCTTCATTGGAAAACCCAAAAGCATCTTTGCTCTCTTTGAGTAGTGGGTTAAAACCCTCAAAAAGTACCATGCAGTAAAGGAGATACGTCATGAAAGGATACTTCTCCAAATAAATCAATCACTGAAGGGTATACAGGGGGTACTCGGTTTACACTGTCCTCGAGTTACGATGCTTTGTGTTTGCAATGCATCTACCATAAATTATTTATTTCTATTTATAATTTTTGGTCTTTATTATGTCTCCCAAGCATAAAGCAAATTCTTCTGATGGCAGTGCTTTGAAGGAGAGGAAAGCCATGACCATGGAAGTGAAATTAGATACTGTATTAGTATAGGTGCTTACTTAAGTGTGTTCCGACTTACACTGAAATTCGGGTTATATCACATTTCAAGAACAGAACTCTGATGTAAGTCGAGGACTCCTGTATTCAGAACATTATAGTTTCTCTTAAAACCTCTTCAAAACAATGTTAAACCTCAATTATTTATCTACGTACAAAGGCCGGAAGCTCCCTTATAAGGGGGAGGCCATGTCAGAGTACTTACCCTATGACCAGAAAACCTTTTCTCTTTCTCTGTCTTCACGGGGAAGGGAGGATTCAAGAGGATGAATGTTGGGAGTTTGTTGTTATTGTGGCCTTGCCAAATTGCCTGAATCCCTAAGAAAGGCAAATGCCAATCCCGGGCTTTCCCACACGTCTCTCAGGGAGTGTATTTTGTGTTGTTAGGATCTGTGCTTGTAAGAAGTGCAGTCTTCCATAGTGTGTTTGAATTTATGTGGTGATGCATCTACACAGGCATCATTGACAGAGTCGTTCAACCTCTTTTGATAGCTCAGAAGGGGTGAGTGGTGCTTACATCACAACTTGGCCAGGCATACTCTTGTCTTCACAGAGAAGGGAGGGTTTGAAAGGTTGTACATGCAACTGGTTATTGTCATTGAGTAACTGGATGGAATTGTGAGTTAACATGGTATGAATATGTTTACAGAGACAGGTTTGGGGTGGATGGGGGCAAAGAGATTAGAATATACATGTATGTGTATGATTTCATGTGCTAGGTGTAGTTTTAATGTTCCTTGTTGTGTGTGTGGATGGGTTTGGGTCGGTGTTCTACCATGTAGTGTATTGGTTGGAGCTGGTTTGTAAAGGTTGCAGCCAGTATATCAAGATGTCCTTTGATTTTAAGGACTTTGGTTACTTGGTGTAAGTCAGTGGTTCTTAACCTGGGCGATTGCATCCCCTGGGTGTTCTGGGCATGATGAAGGGGCAGTAAGTTCTTGGGGGCACTGAGGGGGGGCAGTGAGCTAACATAATAAGATAAATTTTTTATTTCAAGAACAATTCTATTATACATGACAGGGCTCTTATATTTACATAAATAAAGCAAAAATTAAACATTGAAGACAATACATGATCTCATTAAACAAAAGGAAGCCATTAAGTCACAATTAAGGTAAATTAAAAATTTTAGACATTATTCACTTTTATATACGTAATTTTTAAATCTAATGCTCTGCATTTTTTAGAAAATTTTTTTATCATTCATATTAAGCTTCTCGCGTGTGGTGACGCCAATGCCGTGTATAAAAATTTAGGGCCTAAGTGCACCATGACGCCACTGGCATCCATTTGAACAAAAATATTATATTTAAATAATTACATTCACGTCAGTGGCGTCAGTATTTGTTTGAGCGTAGGTTTCCTCACTCTCTCCCGAATGAAATAATAAGCAACCCTCTCCACTGACGTGGCTTTGGGGGCATGACATAAAACAAAGGCAGTTTCCATCTCCCTCACTCATCACTCAAACCGTACGTCTCCATATGTGCACTTTATTCCATGTCCATGAACCGTCCTATGAATTATTGTTTCTCTTTTTTTTTTTTTTAATTCATGAAAAACTACAACAAATAGCAAAGTCATTGATATACTATGTATAATGATTAACATAGCTTTGGGGGAGGAAAATAGCTGAGAAACAAGATATCTCAGCTTGCTAAAAAACTGCTGGCTGGAGACAGGATTTTGCAAATGAGCACAGAAAAGAAAACTTTCTGAAACTTATGGTGTGCGAGAGAGTTAAGAAACTTTATTCATATTTCCTTCCTTTCACAAATGAAGGGGGCATTTGGCTTTGCAACTAATTGCAAGTGGGTGCTACACAAAAAGGGTTAAGAACTACTGATGTAAGAGGTCTGTTAGTGTTGTATTGCCAGAAAATAGGCCCTAGCATAATTCTTCAGCTAACAAGAGTAGTGTTGGGTGGCATATGATAGACAGGATTATGTTCCCATGTCAATTTGAATGACTTACTGATTGGAGGGCTCTCATGTATTGTCTTCAATAACTTGGGTTTAATACAAGTATGCCATCGGAAGACGAAGTTTTCTTTTGAATCACAGTAACCTCATTCCCTGAGAAATTCTTTCACCGGCTACGCTTTAGAGGAAACACTTCTTATCCTGAGCTCTGTTATCAGGTAAAGGTGAAAGGGAAATACGTTTATTAATTTGTTGCTGTCTATGCACTCTGCTGATTCTGTATTGGTAGGTAGAATCCTTAATTAGGATTTCAACATTGTAGTAATGAGACATCATGTAGCAGGTGATCAATGTATACTTTAACTTTCTGTTTAGCCCGTGTTTAAGGATTTTGAAGGTATATGTGACCCTCTCCCATAGATTGCACTTCTCTGCTGGCTTTACCTACTTCTCTGAGCAAATGGCTTTGCTTTGAAGAAACTGCACATAATGAAAGGAACACACATTTGTTTACATTCATATTATTCAATAGCAGATCATTGTTTCAAGAGAGAGGCTGAGCTAATTCAACCCTGGTATTAACTTGGCATAATCTGTCAAATAAATGTAACTCGGAATTTTTTTTTGTAGTCTCATACAAATGGTGTTTAGATTATCCATACAGAGGCCTGCTCATAATTGTAACTAATAACAATAGATTAACTTTTAAAAGCATATTTCACTGAAATACCTTCATTAAGTTTAATTTACATATTGTCAGGTTATGTTCCTTAGTCACTCTTCCATACATGGTGTGACATTTACTTCCAAGTCTTTCGGGGCAGCCATTGTAACCCCACTTTAGGGGTAAATATTATAACCTCACTTTCAGGGTAACCATAATATCTTATTATCCCTTCGCATCTGACAAGTCACAGCTCTCCCCATCTGTTTCTTTTTACTTTATATATTCTTTGTGCCCAGGCCTGATGAGGGCTGTTTTATTTTATTATTTTTTCGGCCTGTCCTGGTGTGTGTATAATAATAATAATAATAATGATAATAATAATAATAATAAAAAAAAATTAATAATGATAATGATAAAAATAATAATAATAATCGAGGTAAATATTATAACCCCACTTTCGGGGCAACCATTATAACGCCATTTAATTATAACTCTACTAAATTTCACATTTATGTGTGGCTTCACATTCAAGTATTTATACATTCATACATACATATACAGTGCTCCCTCGTTTATCGCGGGGGTTCGGTTCCGGGACCGGCCACGATAGGTGAAAATCCGCGAAGTAGAAGCACAATATATACATAGGTATTTTACATTTATTTTTACCTTTACTGTATAAACCCTCCCTGCACTGTTAACAAACCACCCTTTACTTTATTAATAACAGCGCGCAAGCGTAAATTTATATGAACGTGATATTATGAAGATTGAAAAAAAGCATTAAGAATAAACAGCAAGCAAACTTTAGATATGATATCGTCAGGGAAATAGCGTGTAGAGAATATATATATTTAATTTAAGTTTCCCATGTACTGTACGATATACATTTTCTTTGAACGAATTGTATACGTTTTCTTTTTCTCTCAGCTGTCTTTATTTATGTTTAGATTTCGTGCAGCATGGTCGATAGATAGAATAATTTTTAGAACCAAGGAATATTAATAATACTATAATCTTGAAAATTAGAAAAACTCAAATAGGGTGAGTAAATAAATACTTTATGAGTAAGATATTGTGCCTCAATAAGCAGCAGCTGATACAGAGGCAAACAAACAAATAAACAAACATTTATTTCCATTTTTGTACAATGGTTATTTTTCTAAGATTAAAAGTGACTTATAAGTAGACATTATTATTATTATTATTATTATTATTATTATTATTATTATTATTATTATTATTATGCAGAAAATTAGAGAAGTACACTAAAAAAAAGTTTGTTTCATTTTTGTATAAAGAGATAATAGAGTACTAACTAAGCAAAGGATACTATATAATAAACTAAGACAGCTAGATAGATAGAAAGACAGATATACAGAGATGAACAAAGGAAGATATAAAAAAATAAAAGAAGCAAGTTAATGTATAAAGGAAGCCACATAGGTGAGATTGGAAACGAGGAGTCAACAAAGCGAGAGGGAGAGAGAGTGAAAGAGAAAGAGATCTAATAATAAACATCCCTCCATTTTAAATTCACTCTCTCTCTTCATTTCCTGATGGAACTTTAAAAGGATGCATCCATTTGCCTTCAAAGTAGAGAAGAAAGAAACAGGGGAAGAAGAAGAAATCAAATGAGAAAGAGGAAATGAAAGATGACGACAATAAATGGGGAAAGACTTTGACAGAGAGAGAGAAAGAGAAACATCTTTAATTAACTGTTCTTCATTCAACCAAAACTACATTATTTATTGTAAAAATAATGATTTGTTGACGGTTAATCATTTTAATGACAAATTCGTAATAATAATAATAATAACAATAACAAGTAATAATAATAATGATAATAATAATCTCCACAATCATCATTAAAGGAAAATTAGTGTCGCCAATAATAGTAATAATAATAATAATAATAATAATAATAATCTCCACAATCATCATAAAAGGAAAATTATTGTTGCCAATAATAATAATAATAATAATAATAATAATATCTAAGGAGAATTTTTGGAATAGACATCTTGAAAGTAATGCAGAGGTATATTAAAACCCAGCAGAGAATTTGGAGGTTTCTGCTGTTCACCTAGCAAACAAGCAATCATTTAAAAAAAATAAAAAATAAAAATTCTCGCCAAAAAAATTCGCGAAGCACTGAATTCGCAATAGGTGAATTGCGATATAGCGAGGGAGCACTGTACACATGCCTCATTCCCCCTTGTAAGGGGGGTGGTTGAGCCCAGAAATGCGCATTCACCATGATCCACACATACCTCAACCACTCCTCTCAACTCCATGAGGATAAATGGTTGCCACATCTCCCCTCCCTTCCACCCTGCTTGGGTCACCCACAAAGTAGGCGGGTAAGGATAATCTACAATGAGGCCCGACAACCGCAGCTGGTTTATTTACCCCCACCTCTTCATCACGCAGCAACTCCCCCCACACCCGTCCATTACAGTTCACTGTGCTAGCAGGTGCGAGAAATCCCTTTGGGCCATGTCATAGATGCACAATCTTCCTCCACTCATTCCTATCTCATGCATGCACTTTTCCCTGTTCCACTGACATTCTACGTTCATTCAGTGCTCTTTTCACGCCATCCATCCATCCATCTCATTCTAGGTCTCCCTCTTTACCTAACTCCAGTCACTTCTGCACTCCACACTCTCTTAACTATTCGTTCATCACTCATCCTTTCCCTGTGTCCAAACCAACTCAACACTCTGATGTAATCTATCCGACAGCTTCATTCCAACACCTGTTCTGTGCTTTCCCACCTCCTCACCAACAGGAAAGCCCATTCGCCAGCAAGAGCGAATACCACGTACACTCCGAAGAAAATCTCACCCCACCTGCGGGCCACAAGTGGAAGGTCCGCTCACCCTCAAGGGTGAACATCCAACAAACAAAAAGTTCTGTGCTTGACATCCTCATTTCTTACTCTGTCTATTCTACACGCACCAATCATGCCTCTCAAACACCTCATCTCCATTACATTCAGCTGGTTCCTTTCATCCTCTCTTGCATTCCAAGTCTCTCCTCCATACAATGCTGTTGGCACAAGCGCTCCGTCTTATATCCTTCTCTTTGCATTCATTCCCAAATATCTATTACTCATTACACTTTTCAACCCACCTACTGCTACCTTCACTCTGTGATGTACCTCTACATCCATTCATCCACTCCTTGATGCATGCAACCCCAGATACTTAAAACTCTCAACTTCTTTAAGCAGCTCCCCATTCAGTCTGCCAACATTAACACTCCTCATGCATCTCATGATTTTACTTTTAGCAATATTCACCTGCAGCTTCCTTCTTTCATACACACTAATAAACTCAGTCACCAAATGATTCAATTCATTTCCAGTATCAGCCACCAGTACAGTGTTATCCGCAAATAGCCACTGATTCAATTTGCACAAAATTCCATCCTCACCCACTAGCTCCAAGCCTCTGTCTAATACTCTTTCATTTACTTCCCTTACCACTCCATCCATATACACATTAAACAACCATGGCAAAATTACACAACCTTGACGTAACCCTACATTCACCTCAAACCAATCTCTCATACCATGCTCTGCTATTTATGTAAAAACTCTTCACTGCATTCAACAAACTTCCACTTTTTCCATAGAGTCGTAACACCCTTCACAACCCCTCTCTATCTACCCTGCCATACACTTTCTCTAAATCCATAAAATCCCCAAAAGTGTCCCTACCTCTCTCCAAGAACTTCTCACACACCTGTCTTACTGGAAACACCTGATCCACACATCCTCTTCCTCTCCTGAACCCACACTGTTCTTCCCCAATCAACCTCTCAGTGTATATCTTAATTCTCTCGATTAACACTCTTCCATATACTCTACCAACTACATTCAACATGCTAATTCCACTAAAACTACTACACTCATACTTATCGCCCTTCCCTTTGTAAAGTGGAGCTACATGTGCACTCTTCCAATCAACTGGGACCCTCCCTTTCCTGAAACATGCATTCAACACCTAACCATCCATTCAAGTAATGCCTCCCCACCTTTTGACTGGTACTCAGCATTACACCCCTCTATCCCTGGTGCTTTCGTGCTTTCGTTGCTCTCAATGTTATATCTCTATCATCTGCTCCTTTCACCCTCTCCTCCCTATCACATTCAATTATCCTCACTCTTTTTACTTCCTTCCAAAATATCTTTTTATTCCTTTCAAAATCCTCAGACTAGCATCTGCCCCACCTTACATCCACTTTTCTCTTTGCCTTCCTCACCACGTGCTTCGCTAACCTTCCCTTTGCACAATACCTTTCATACATCTCTACGTTACCTAACTGCAACCATACCTCATAAGCCCACTTCTTTTCAGCCACTACTGCACTGCCCTGCTCATTCCACCATTCACTACCTTTCCTTTTACTTCCACCAGTTAATCTCCTTCTGCACTCTGCCTTGGCACACTTCATAACTTCCTCCTTGAAACAGCCCCATTCTTTATTCTCTCCTTCCTCCACTTTCTCTTTCACTATATTCCACACATTTCTCACACTAGCCTTATATTCACAGTCTATCTCTTTCTTATACAATTCATTCACTTTCACCACCTCTCTTCTTCTCTCACTTCTCTTTCTCCAGTTTTCTCCCACTCTCACTCTACTTTCTACTAAATAATGATCAGATAGTCCGCCACTAGCTCCTCTCAGTACATTCGCATCCAATACTCTACCAGACATCCTCCTTTTCACCACAACATAATCCATTATTGCTCTGTGAACAATTCTTCCATTATCCACTCTGACCCATGTATACTTGTGCGCGTCCTTCTTTTTAAATGCAGTATTAGCAATCAACATTTCTCTCTCAATGCACTTTTCTATCATTTTCTTTCCACTCTCATTCCTACCAGGTACTCCATACTTCCATACTTCCCAATTACACCATCCACCTGCTCATTCCTACAACACCACATTCACATTCATGTATTTATAGGTGGCTATTACTTTTTTTTTTTTTTTTCCGCATATATGTGGTCACTGTGGCAAAGTGGTAATGCTCGCGACTTTGAGCCAAAACCAGAAGTCCTTCTCAAGAAGGCACTATCCAAGCCCTTAGTAGAAATGGGAGGCAGTGACGTAAAACTGGTCACATCACTGCTTCCCTACATCTTCCACTTTGATGCGCCTTTCGCTGATAAAGATGCCTCTAAAACCTCTCTAGTGTCATGCCTATGTACTGTTTTACTTTATGATTCACAAGCAGACAAGTTGAAATGGGTTCTGTTTTCTTCCCAAGAAGTCTAAAATACCCCGTCCTGAGGTACTGTGTTTTTAATACTTTTAACCGGATGGATGGAGACAAGCAGAAGTAAGATTCTATGAGGAAAGAATAGTGTATATTGCTGAGCATGCATGCTGCCTTTTAACACCCACCCACCTTCCTGCTATTTACTTGTTGGAAGTTTATGTCATATGTATCATAATGTTATTTGCTGGTTTAGTACCACTGATGAAAGGGACAGCCTATTTTTCTGAACACCCCAATCACTTTAAAACCATGTGGCTGGAGGTTTTAGATCCATCTCTTTTCCTGTTAATTTTTTATGGAAAGTGACATGATACTCTATTGGTTAAGCCTTAGCAGGAGAGAAAGGCAGGCTTTTGACAGGCTGCATGGAGACTCAGGAAAATCATGAGAGGACAATGTTGTGCTGACAATTCAGCACCAGACAATTGGCAATATGACAGTTCGGTGCAGTGCATATTATTATGTAAAATTTAAATGAAACATTTAAAACCACTTATTTTAGTAATGTAATTTTATATAAATCTTAAGGACTCATGATCTGCTTTATACCATCCTTCTAAGGCATTATTAGTTTTTGGTAGATCACTTTCAGATCAATCAAAAATATTCCTTATACTAGGCTTAAAAAAAGGATCTCTTCCACGCCTGAGTGGACGGCCATTCCATGTATCCTCAATATAATTTGTCAATTTTTCCAATGAAAGAGGCATTTCTTCATGCAAAAATTCAAAATCATCAACAGTTTCATTAACTCTGGCAAAGGCTAAAGCCACTAACAATTTCCAAGTAAGTTGAGTTAGATTCATACCTGGTACTTTCTGCCAAGCACACTGACTAAGAGGAAATAAACAGCCAATTATCTGTGTTTCTGTAAAAACAGCTGCTATTGCATCATGGGACAATTTTTCTAAGTCGCATAAAATACCTTCTGGCATTATTTGGGTTCAGCTTTTATTTTTTCCCTTAGTACCCTCTCACAAAATTCTTGAGTTTTATTTTGTAGCAATGCATAAACCATTAGATAGACAGCCTTTGCACACTGTTTGAATAACAGGAAGCTGATATAATAGATGTGGAGCAATTGAAAAGTCCCTTCTGTGAGCCAATGCTTGTGTTCTGTAAGCTGTTCAATGTTTTGGGTGGTAGAAAATGTGAATTATCTATTTGGATCTTTTGAACCTGAATCATAAGCTAAAATCTTTCTCCTCTGTATGTTTCCTCCAGTCAGTCTGGTATTGCAATGTCACTTACATTATTAGGCGCTGGTATGGCTGTCCTTGTTTTCTGTGACACTGAACATTTCTTTGCAGAGAAGTGTGTTTAGAAAGAATTGTTATTGCTTCGTGCGCCAAATTGATTTGAGTCTCTTGAATTAGGCGACGTAGATTTGGCACGTGATTCCATGATCTATTTTATATTCGCACGCATCACCATCAATGCGTATTTGACCTTTGCACTTATCATTTGTGCATTGCCATGACTCTTTCCATTTGCAAGGTTCCTATCCAGTCGACGGAAATATCCATTCAGTAAAATTTCTACCTTTTTCTTTGACAACATCACTCTGTGAGAACTTTTTCTGGGACAATCAGGTCTGTGTTAAATAGAGTTGTCAGAAACTTTTGAGGTAAACTTTCATAGTTTGGAATTGTCATTGGGCAGAATTGTCTTGCACCAAATTGTTGGTGCGGGGTTGTCTGGGCTGAATTGTTGGTGAACCACAAAAGAATATACTTTCAGAGTGTCTTCATTATTTTTAAACTTCCATAACGCACTGAAGTCAGTAGGGTGGTCACAATTGAACAAAGAAGGGGAGGTGGTAAGATTTCATCACACGTGTTCACCTTCCTCCTCTTTGTGAGGGATTGCCAGCTTCTTTGTTCTTTTAACAAACAGGGAATAGAAGAAAGGCATTTTTCTCCACCACCAATATATATATATATATATAATATATATATATATATATATATATAAATATAAATATATATATAATATAATATATATATATATATATATATATATATATATACCCTGAGGGAGGGGGATAGAATACTTCCTCTGTGTTCCCCTGCGTGTCGTCAGAGTCCACTTATTGGAGTGGAGTGAGGGGACTGGGAATTCTCTCCTGTATTTTTTCTTCTCAAAGAGTTAGCATTTTGCCTTGACTCAGCCACTCCCCTTATAAGGGGAAAAATGGCTCATATATATATATATATATATATATATATATATATATATATATATATATATATATATATATATATATATATATATATATATATATATATATATATATATATAAGTAAATTTTATTGACCTTTTCTTGTTTTTATTTCAGCCTCATCCACCAGTAAAACCGATGGCTTACGCTAATTCAATATTAAGTCTGTTTAGCTAAAACCGAATCATCTCCTAGTCAGCGAAATTAGGAACGTAAGCAGTGGACATCATTCGAAGTAACCGACAATTAAACACAAGCAATTTATAAAAATAGTATAGAAGCCTTTCATTCTCGGAGTCGAAAGAGAAAGACCGCATCATTTCAAATTCGTAAGAACTATGGCTTTGGGAATCTGTGCCTTTTATATAAGTATATTCAAGTACAATAAACCAGACAGAAAATGCTGTGTATTTGTCACTCTGTAGAGTAAATACAATACTTTTTTTTTACTCTCATTATATTATAAGAATGTTATTCTCCTGTGTAATGTTTATTTATTTTCTTATTTTTTATTTAAGTAGGCTATATATTTTCGTCTTTTGTTTTTATGTTCTTCAGTTTTGTACTAATCTGTATTCCTTACCATAGATGATTTCCAGTATACGTCAAAAATAGTTGCTATATCAGTATTATGGCAATATAACTAATATTTTATATATATATATATATATATATATATATATATATATATATATATATATATATATATATATATATATATATATATATATATATATATATATATATATATATATATATATATATATATATATATATATATATATATATATATATATATATATATATATATATATATATATATATATATATATATATATATATATATATATATATATATATATATATATATATATATATATATATATATATATATATATATATATATATATATATATATATATATATATATATATATATATATATATATATATATATATATATATATATATATATATATATATATATATATATATATATATATATATATATATATATATATATATATATATATATATATATATATATATATATATATATATATATATATATATATATATATATATATATATATATATATATATATATATATATATATATATATATATATATAGTAAGGAAGCCCATCAGTGAAACAAAACTTATAAAACAATGCTATATTTCGGATCCTAACTGGATCCCTTCTCAAGCACAACTGAGAAAAAATAATAAAGAAGGAGAAGACGTAAACAAAAGGACTCATGAGACCTGAGGGATTAAAAATTTTTATGATAATATATATATATATATATATATATATATATATATATATATATATATATATATATATATATATATATATATATATATATATATATATATATATATATATATATATATATATACATACAGGGGTCCCTGTTTTAAGTCGTTTCGAGGTTACATCAGAGACCAATAAATCATTAATAATTCAATTTTTGAAGACACTTAACTACTACATAAACCATAAAATATACCTTACTAATGAATTTTAATATGTTCTTAAGTTGATTATTTGTATGTACACTACTGTATATATGTTTGTAAAGCACCAGAGAGATTACACAAGGTGCCAGGACCCCGTTGAAGGGAGTGATAGAGAGATTCTTCTCCCAAAGAGTGACTAGCTTTTCTCCAAAAATGTCTTCAACAATGAAGTACCTTTTTCCTAACACGAGCAGAAGACTCTTTTCTAGAAGAGTGTCTTCAGCATGGATTGTTTTGTTCTTGATGTGTCACTCTGATGCTTCACCAATATATGAAATATCCAGATATTTCTTCACTACCATTTAATTTTTATCAGACCTTGGAAAAGTACCAAGGCAACAAGCAAGTACAGAACAATCTTTGCTGAAGACACTTTTCTGGAAAAATTTTTTTAAGACCTCTCTGGAAGTGGAACTTCCTGGTCTTCTTCTTTGGGAGAAGTATCTCTTTATCACTCTCATCAACAGGGATATCTTGAACGATGGGTCCTGGAACCTTGTGTAATAAATACAGTCCTCTCTAATGCTCATTGACTGCTACATGATACATAAAGTATGCAGTACTAATAAATTTTTTTACAGTAATAATAATGTAATAATACAGTACAGTACAGTTATACTTACATAATACATTAGTAGATAATGGGTAGTTTTTGTTCGTATCTGTGAATTTACGTAACTCGGTTATTCGTAATTAGGGGAGCTTGAAAGGGGTCCTCGACTTTCGTCAGAATTCCGTTCCTCAAGACATCACGGAACCTGATTTTCAGCGTAAGTAGGAACACCTAAATAATCACCTAGGTCACCCATCCATGCTAATACAATAGTAAAGTTCATAATCTAAGACATACAGATGCAATTTCTAAGATAATGAAAACAAAACTTACTAAAAAAGAGAACAATTCCTTATATGTATATATATATATATATATATATATATATAATATATATATATATATATATATATATATATATATATATATATATATATATATATATATATATATATATATATATATATATATATATATATATATATATATATATATATATATATATATAATATATATATATATATATATATATATATATATATATATATATATATATATATATATATATATATATATATATATATATATATATATATATATATATATATATATATATATATATATATATATATATATATATATATATATAATATATATATATATATATATATATATATATATATATATATATATATATATATATATATATATATATATATATATATATATATATATATATATATATATATATATATATATATATATATATATATATATATATATATATATATATATATATATATATATATATATATATATATATATATATATATATATATATATATATATATATATATATATATATATATATATATATATATATATATATATATATATATATATATATATATATATATATATATATATATATATATATATATATAGTATGTATTTACTCACATACTCTTGCGCTCTGGTGTTGGCATTTCTTTCTCCTCTTCAATCATCTGCTTCTCCAGTTGAATGAGGTCCTCAGCAGATAACTTCTCACCATGAGTTTCCAGCAGCTCTGTTACATCTTCAGCCCCCACCTTCAACTTAAGCTCCTTATTAATGGCTACAGTGTTCTTGGTAACAGCTTCAGGTGACCCCTCAAAGCCTTGGAAGTCATTTACAAACTGGGGACACAGTTTCTTCCATACTCCACTATAGTTCGTCTGCTAAACTTCCTCCCAAGAATCGAGTTAAGGAAGTGGCTAGTTTCTTTGCATCAGCAGCAACAATAGCAAAGTAGTTCTGGGTCATGGGATAATAATCTGACTCAAGTTCCTGCCACGGCACCCAACTCACTCGATATAATTTGCGTGGAAGACACGGATGAAGCGAATTTTTTTACTCATGCCCAAACCATGCTAACAAACCATGATGGATATTCGTGTAGAAGATGGCCAGTTCCAAAGAAACCAGGGTTCAGTTCTTAGTGATATAGTGAGTCACGAATTTTCTCACAATTCAATAGAGCACTAAAACTTGGGTGACGTGTCTTCCTTATCTAATGCCGTGTGACTACTTATTCATCCATCACGCTCAACAAACTGTTCAGAGGGTGAAGTTCGTATTTTCGACTACGTACATGTATTTGGTAATTTTGTAAATAAATTAAATTTTGGTCCTTCACATAACCAGATACATAAACAAATATTAAATAAAACCATTAACTTGATATATACATACACAACAATGTTGCGTAACGACGTATTCTTCCTCTATGCTCAACAAACTGTTTCTAATGAAGATCTTTACGATTATGTATTTGGCAATTTTGTAAATAATTCAAGCTCTGTCCTTAACATAATCATATACATAAACATATAAATATATAACAACATATACGCACACAACAATGCCTCACCACAAAGTATTCTTCCGCCACGCTTAACAAATTGTTCAGCATGTGAAGTCCGTATTTACCATGCAAATCACGTGGGTCCAAAAAAATAATTAAATAAATAATGGGAGATGCATCCTAACAACAAAACATTGTAAACTGAGGACCCCCTGCATATATATATATATATATATATATATATATATATATATATATATATATATATATATATATATATATATATATATATATATATATATATATATATATATATATATATATATATATATATATATATATATATATATTAATAACACTGAACTGTTAACATACAGTCTAAAATGGAAGGAAAAGCCCATTAAATAAAACAACGAAAATATATATATATATAAAGTACTTATTAATTTCGTGACCTAAGCTGGTACTTTGAGAAGGTGACCAGCTTAGGTCACGAAATTAATAAGTACTTTATATATATATATATTTTCGTTGTTTTATTTAATGGGCTTTTCCTTCCATATATATATATATATATATATATATATATATATATATATATATATATATATATATATATATATATATATATATAATATATATATATATATATATATATATATATATATATATATATATATATATATATATATATATATATATATATATATATATATATATATATATATATATATATATATAGTGAATGATTGATTGTCAAATGTGTATTAGGGGCAAATGCCAGCCAATGGACATAAATATTAATGTTTTTATATATAATAAAGTGTTTATTATATTACTATGCTAGATCTCTTTCGATTAGAATTTACAACTTTAACAAGAGACAGCATTATTTGTCTGGATTTACTAATCCAATTCTTACTTTGTTTATGTTTTCCCTGACCATCCTTTTTAAAAAACATCGTAGCAGGTTTTGCGTAATGAGGTTAAAAGTGATAAGACCTCGAAAAATAGGAAAAGCAACAATATTCCAAAATGAAACCCAGCATGGAGAGTCTTTATGCAAATAAGAATAATTCACAATAAGCACTTGAATTTTACTATACTAATTCTTTTTAGAGTTTAGATTTGTTACTCTAACAAGAGACAGCATTCTGTTAAGGGTTCGGTACCCTACTCTTAATCTGTTTATATCTTTCTTGCAGTTCATCTCAAAAAACAGATGCAGGTTTTCTCGTAAGCGAATTTAAAATTGGCGTTGCCCATAAAAGACTAATTGTGTTGCCACATTAAAGTTACAAATCCCAACTTCTGAAGATATGGCAAAAGTAAATTTCCCATGCCTATCATGTTAATTAAATGCAGCAGTCTTTATGCTGAGTTTGATTTTCGGAAAATTGATGTTCACCTCTTTTTGTTATGGGCTGTGTTGCTCTTTATGCTGATGACAGGAAAGTCTTCAACAATGCTTTTTAAGAAAACTGTGGGTAAGATACAAACAAAGTAAGATTGGGATAATAAATCTAGCCACATAATGTTATCTCATGTGAAAGTTACAAATCCAAATCTACAAAAAGCTAACACAGTAATATTCATGCTCTTCAGTGAATAATTTATATTCTCATATACTATATATATATATATATATATATATATATATATATATATATATATATATATATATATATATATATATATTCAATTAATCTGTTCCTGGTCACAATAAATATTAATTTTAAATTTTTTTTAGTCACTAAAAAGATGAGATAATATACTGGTTATATGTATTTCATCTGTAAAAGGAAAATTACATTATTAATAGAAATAAATTCTAATCTACTGTAGTAAAAGATGTACCATATTCAGGTATACAGTATACACTAATTGATACCCAGTATTAAATAACAAAGTCCAACACTTAGAAAAAGTTGTCACATTCTCCCACTAATAAGAAATACAGTAGGAAAGAGTACATATTGTAGGTAAAAAAAAAATAATGTAGGTAAGAAACAGGACTGTATTTACCTTTGTGGATGATTGTTGCTGGCATACGTGGATGGTGGTTGGGGAGGAGGAGGGAGGGACTAATCTTTGGAAGGAGGGTCTTCCAACATCACTAATGCTTTTAACTTTCTTAGGACTTTCAACATCACTAATGCTTTTAACTTTCTTAGGAGCCATAATAAGGGCTATTGAAAGGTAAAACAATGGACAATAAAGCAAGAACTACGAACAGATCGCAAACGAACCACACAGCGCGGGCACCAATGCAGAACTGAGAGCGGGCGAGTGGGACAAGTGGTAGCTTGGCCAACACATGCATGTTCGTGGGGTGGGATCAAAATTTGTTCAAAATTTTGTTGGTGGGTTGGTTTGTTCGTGGGTACAGGCGTTAGTGGGTTGGGGTCACCACTGTGTATATATATATATATATATATATATATATATATATATATATATATATATATATATATATATATATATATATATATATATATATATATATATATATATATATATAATATATTTATTAGTGGACTGTTGTGCAAGGATGCCAGTGAAGAAAGTATCCCCCCCCCAGGGTATTGCTTTTTCTTGACTCATACGAAATGTAGGAAATGTAAGGTTGATACTCTTTCTATGTCATGGATGGCTCTTACAGTCACCTCCTATGATGCAGGAAATATGAGGGTGGAATTCTTTCCTCTTTCACTCTATGAGATAATGTGTACACAGTGAAAATATATGTCGATGATTGGTTCCTTTATAATTATTATAATTAATTATTAACATTATAAGTAAATATGTGATTGCCTTATTTCCTGAGAGAAAAGGGAACCTTCCCATGACAATTGGAAAGTTATAATTCATACTAAAGACAAAGCAAATTTTTTTCTTTTATTACGTCCGTTTTCTATGCTGCCATTGCAATGGTTATGAAAGGCGAAGACTGTTACTGCATATTGTACGTTTCTGCGCAATTTGCTCACTGTGTTTAGTCCTCTTATCACATAACATTTTGAGGTTTTTGCATTGTTTATATTCCCTAATATTCTGTGTACTCAAATTTAACTAATTTTTTTACAGACATCACAAAGAAATATTGACCCTTGTGGAGGTTTAATCCTAAATTAATCCGAGGTTCAGTAAAGGTTTTGAAAGCAAGTCTAAAATTAGTTTTTTTTTATTAATATGTCTTAATCCCATAATACCCACAACAGTGATTGGCTATATAATAGTGTTTTTATTTATAGATGAGAGTACACATAAATGGAAATTCTTTGCCTACTTTGTGTAAATGTGCAGATTTAGAATATATTTGTTTGTATCATTTTAAAATTATTACTTTATAAGAAATGTATTTAAATGTGCAGAATGAAAATATGTATGTATGTAACTTAATAAAATGTTTTACTTTATAAGAATTCTTTGCAAATATTTGCAAATGTCCATTTTTATGGTTTGTATATTTTTAGTACATACTATCAGTGGTGCAATATGCGTTTTTTTTTTTTTACTTTTATACAGTTATATTTTAATCTTTTTTAGGAAAAGAAAAACTTCAAGATGTTTCCTTAATTAGTTATTAGAAAGTTCTAGCTAAAGATATTGTTGTCACTTCACTATTTAAGAGTTACATATGTCATTATACTTGAATTTACTTATTAAACTTATGACACATTTATATTCCTTTTTTCTGTAAAGTAAGACTCGTCTTTTTGAGAATCACTCATGAAAAAGGTCCTAAATATCAAATCAAAATCATTTCTCAAGACAGTATAATAATAGCATTATGAATTATAATTACAATATGTCTGTCTCTGAGTCAAATATAAAATATCTAGTTTTATTACTTGTGATATGTTATTTGCCTTTCTTTCTATGTTAATTGAAGTCGATGACACTATATCATATAGAAACCATTAGAATGACCACAAATAGCAAACAGTGTTTGTGACACTTGGACTTCATCATATCTTCCAAGTTTATTATTTTACAACGAGAAAATAAAATCAAAGAGGACTTTGGTGCCTCTCTTGCCTATTCTAACGAATCGGGCATGACACGCAGTGTGTAAAATATTTTGTAATTGTTCAGATTTAGTATAGTGTTTTACCCCTCTATGGCATGGTAATGAAAGTAATGTCTAAGAAGTTCTCCTCTCTGAATTGGCCCAAAGTAATACAAATTTAAGTGTGAAACATCTTGCTCAAGGAATGTAAGTCATTGGTAAATTAGGACATACGAGCATAGGGGTTTTTTCTGTGAACGAACTTAGGTAAGTACAATAAGTAAACAGGATACTTGAAAGAAGTTCCAGGGACAAAATTAAGTGAATAAATATACAATGTTACAGTATTTCCCTAGGGTTTTAAATGAGAGCTTAGAGATCTAAGAGTACTCATTGAGGGATAATATTACTCATAAGCAAAAGGTTTAAATTTGAAGAAATAAATATTGCTAGAGGATGTGAGTTCAAGGAGGATATTGTCACTTGGGGTAAATACGAGTTCAGATAGCAATAGCTGAAGCATATAACCCTCCTAAGAAATGGAAAAGACTACGGGTTAATATGAAGTGTAATAAGGGTGCACTAGAAGTTATCAATTCTGTTGTAAACATCGAACCTGAAAGAAAGTGTAGAATAATAATTGTGGGAGATTTTAGTAAGTCATAGACTGGAATAGTCTTCACCCATATGGTGAAGAGGATTCTTTTAGGACAAGGTACATAGATTATGAAAAGGGAAATTTCTTGCACCTACATGAACTGGAACCAACAAGGATAGGGAAAAGACGAACAATCACCACTCGATATGGTATTCACAGATAACCCTCTGATGTTGTCTAAATTTGTATGAATGAACAGGTGACCTCTGTGTGGCTTCAGTGGAGTATATCGTCGAAGTTCTGCCTGAGAATAGGGAAACGGAAAAGAATATTAGGAAACACCATCCAAAAGGAGATTACAGGAAAATAAACGATCATTTTGTATCTGTTGACTGGGGAACCATATTATAACAAGAAATCTGTTTAGATGTACGAACTGTTTTGTGAGGAATATGACAGGATAGTCAACCATTGCATATCATCCACAAAACTAAGAAGTACTAATGGAAAAGAGAAATGGTTCATTAATAAATATATGAGGACAAAGGAAAAGTTATAGGAGAGAAATGATATACTGTATGCCTGGCAAATTTACAAATGTGTGAGAATGAGCATGTAAGTAAAAGAAAAGTAGAAAAGGATTATGAGAAAGATAACACTTGGAAAGCTAAGGAAAATCCCAATCTTTTCTACAGTATACTCAGAGAAAAAAAAGTTCAAGGAACAAGCTTTATAGCTGGAATGAGCAGTTAGGAGTATTGCTGAGACAGATAATGAGATCAGTGAATTGATAGTATCACTCCGTGTATACAGTAGAAAATATTCCACCT
The DNA here is from genome assembly GCA_037179515.1 of Halocaridina rubra. Taxonomy (NCBI): domain Eukaryota; kingdom Metazoa; phylum Arthropoda; class Malacostraca; order Decapoda; family Atyidae; genus Halocaridina; species Halocaridina rubra. The sequence continues at coordinate 44,135 of JAXCGZ010019243.1, forward strand.
ACTCCAAATGTCGAGATGAGAGATCATGGGCCAGTATTAGAGAACATCGTCTTTTCAAGTACAGTCAACTCGCTATTCACACGAGTTTAAACTATGCGAAATTGGAATAACGTGCCTTTAAAATAATCGTAAAAACAAATAGAGTTCTGCAGTCGAGAAAAAGCAAAAAAAAATGCCTCAGTTTAGTAACTAAGCCACTGCCTCTGAGGCAGTTTTCCACCATGCTGCCATGTTCTTCAGTCTCTCTTTGCCCAGTATGAACCCCAACTACTACTACAAAATGGGATTTTCACCCTTATTGGAATGGTTTTCCATATAAGTCATTGCTGTATTAGTAGAACAATGATTTATGACTCTCTCTCTTTCTCTCTCTCTCTCTCTCTCTCTCTCTCTCTCCTCTCTCTCCTCTCTCTCTCTCTCTCTCTCTCTCTCTCTCTCTCTCTCTCTCTCTCTCTCTCTCTCTATATATATATATATATATATATATATATATATATATATATATATATATATATATATATATATATATATATATATATATATATATATAGATAGATAGATAGATAGATAGATAGATAGATAGATAAACAAATACATAAATAAACTGAATAAATAGAGAGAGAGAGAGAGAGTCATAAATCATTGCTACACCAGAACAACAAGGACTTATGTGAAAAAGTCTCCAGTAAGGGTGAAAATCCTAGTCGTTATGGCTTAGCACTGTGATCACCGCCACCACACCCCCGGTGTCCACCCTATATAGAGTGAGATAATTTCTTTATTGTTATTGTTTATCTTTATATCTTTAATACAGTACTTTCTAACTTTCAGCTTACATATGTATTTTAGCATGGTTTTGTAAAATGAGTTTTTCTTAGCTTTTGTTGTTTTTTTATATTGTGTTTATACATGCTTGTGGAACGTATCTATGCATATTAACTTTATTCCTTATGGAAATAGACTATTTAAATTACATGTAATTTAATTTACGCGAGCCTTTTGAGACTATCCTATCGTTACTTCGAGAGGTGAGTGTACAGAGGTATGCAAAGCGTTGATGGAATTAAATGATAACAATATTTCGGACTTGACAATGTATCCCTTTTTGTACTTGAGAAATGTGCTAAGCCATTATAAGTAGCACTATGCATATTTTTTGAAATGCCTCTAGAATTTGGGGAGATTCCAAGATGTTAGAATTAGGCAAACATGGTACCCATCTACAAAAAGGGAAGGTGAGACACAGCTCTAAACTATAGGGCTGTTTCTTTGACTATCATAGTTTGCAGAGTTTTGAAGAAAGTACTGAGGTAGCACATTTCCATGCACTTGGAGCCCAACTTTTTGTCAATGAGCCAATACAGCTTCAAAGAAGGCTGATCTACATTTTTTAGAATTTTATGATGAAAATAATCCAAATTTTGCAAGACGGAGAGGGCTAGGCGGATTGCATTTTTTTTAGATTTTTGAAAGGCATTTTATACGGTCCCACATGGGAGACTTATTAAGAAGCTGCAAGTAATGGCAAGAATAGGTGGAAATATCTTTGTATGGATAAAAACCTATTTGGTAGGTAGGGAAGAGAGGGTCAGAATAAGAAAAGGTTAACAGTGGAGTGCCATAGAGCTCAGTTTGATGGTCATTCTAATTCCAAAATATGCAAATGCCTGTTGGAGTCTTCAAATGCATATTTAAACATGTTTGCAGATGATGCAAGATTGTGAAGAAAGTAATAAATGAGAACAATGGTACAAAATTTTAAAAAGATCTATTATTATGTGCATGAGTGGTCAAACAAGTGGCTAATAAGATTCAATACTTCAAAATCTGAGGTAACTGAAGGAAGACTTAACATCTAACTGTCCAGGACTGTCATCTTTAAGCCCAAAAGACCTTCGGCTGTAGTATCGAAACATGTAGCTGGTGTCATGGGCTTACATACTACATGTTACAATGAAAAAACTGGAAACTATTACAAAACAAGAGATGAAAAATAAAACTTAAAAGCATAGGCCTTAGTCATTGAAAAAAAAGGAATACAAGAAATGTCAAGTTTAAAAAAATATAATTCCAAATGGAAAACACACATGAAAAGTGAAGAAAAGTTGTATGACATTAGACTAGCATCAGTTTTTATATATATATATATATATATATATATATATATATATATATATATATATATATATATATATATATATATATATATATATATATATATATTATATATATATATATATATATATATATATATATAATTCCAAATGCAAAACACACATGAAAAGTGAAGAAAAGTTGTATGACAATAGACTAGCATCAGTTTATATATATATATATATATATATATATATATATATATATATATATATATATATATATATATATATATATATATATATATATATATATATATATATATATATATATATATATATATATATATATATATATATATATATATATATATATATATATATATATATATATATATATAATATATATATATATATATATATATATATATATATATATATATATATATATATATATATATATATATATATATATATATATATATATATATATATATATATATATATATATATATATATATATATATATATATATATATATATATATACATACAGAGATCTGCAAAGAATTGAACAAGGAGTTTCAGTCAGTATTTACAGTAGAAAATACCCCACCGCCTCAGGTTGCAGTAATAGAAGCTCAAGGGGCGGTATTAGAGAACATCAACTTTACAGCCACAGAGGTATGCAAAGCGCTGATGGATTTAGATGTTCATAAAGCTACAGGTCCTGATGACATATCCCCTCATGTGCTTAAAAAATGCGCAAACTCAATATCAGTGGCACTAAGTATTATATTTAAAAAGTCACTGGAGTCAGGGGAGATTCCAAGATGCTGGAAACAAGCAAATGTGATACCTATCTTCAAAAAGGGAAGGAGGGATACGGCTCTGAACTATAGACCAGTTTCCTTGACCAGCATAGTTTGCAAAGTTATGGAGAAACTACTAAGGAAACATATCTCTTCACTTGGAATCCTTCAACTTTTTGTCAGTGAGGCAACATGGCTCCAGAGAAGGTAGATCAACAGTAACAAACTTATTAGAATTTTATGATGAGGTAAGCCAAATCTTACAGGAAAGAGAGGGCTGGGCAGATTGCATATTCCTAGACTTCCAGAAAGCGTTTGACACTGTTCCACATGGGAGACTTATTAGGAAGCTGCAATCAATGGCTAGAATAGGTGGAAATGTTTTGGAATGGATAAAAACTTACTTAGAAGGAAGGGAACAGAGGGTTAGAGTAAGACACTCAGTGTCTGAATGGAGAAGAGTTAGTAGTGGAGTTCCACAGGGTTCAGTTTTAGGGCCACTTTTGTTCCTTGTATATGTAAATGACCTACCAGAGTCTGTAAATTCATTCATGAATATGTTTGCAGATGATGCAAAGATTGTGAAGAAAGTAAAAAACGAGAACAATGGTAGAGAACTTCAGGAGGATCTAAATAATCTGCATGAGTGGTCAGAAAAGTGGCTTGTTGAGGGTAAACTTAATCGACAAATATATTTTTCTTAAGTTTACTAATTAGATTAATATTTTTCACAATAATATAATTGGTATATTTTTCATATATATGCCCAGTACATATTTTCCAAGCTGGCATTTTCTTTTTGTCCATGTCTTAACGTTGTATGACGCTTCATTCTTATAGTAAACAAATAATAACCGGTGACTGTGACTTTCAATTATATCCCCAAGATTGCTCTTTATCCACCATCATGGCTCATAGTGGTCATACCTCAACACATTTGCGGATCCACGACCACGCGCAACGCCATTTGTTCGACTTCCGTCAGCCAACTCAATACAATGATTAGAAAGATTAAAATCACTGTCAAATTTCACAAACTTTGAACCATCTTTTATTATATGAGATGTAGCACCACAGTCAACCATTAAATTATTATCAATATTATGTCTAACAGCATTATTACAATTATCATGTTCAAAAATATCTTCACTCGCACTGGCTTTAAAAAGGAACGAATGAGGTCGTTCGGTATCTGTAACATTATCTTCAGCACTCATGGATTTTGTTGAATTAGGGGGATTTTTCCTACATTCACTAGAGTTATGAGTTCGAGATCTGCATTTATGGCACCACTTCTTACTAAATCTAGATTTTCCTTTATTCTTCTCACTTTTATTGTTACAATCAGGAGATTTATGTCCTAAACTTCCACAAGTATAACAAGTATGGGTAAAATTTCCTGCACTAGCCCTACCTTGGTTACCTTTATGGGTTACTTTCATAACATTATCGTCACTAGCGAAAGGTTATTCCCAAGTGCGTGATGTAGATTATCACGAAACCTTTTCACCTACTGCCAGAATCACTTCAATTCGTATGTTATTACAACTGGCAATGCAAGACAATTTAATTGTTAATCAGATGGATGTAAGTAGTGCTTATCTTAATGCTCCTATTAACTGTGAAATTTACATTGACCAACCCGAAGGTTTTGTAAAGTTTGATGAAAAGGGTAACAAACTGTTCTTAAAATTGAAGAAATCCATTTACGGTCTTAAACAGAGTGGACGTAACTGGAATGAATTGTTGCACAATTTCCTTGTAGAACAAGATTTTAATATGTCCCTTGCTGATTCTTGTGTTTATTCCAAGAAAGTAGGTAATTCAAAGATTATCATAAGTATCTGGGTTGATGTCATAATCATTGCTGCTAGTAATGAAACTTTGCTCAATGCTACCAAAAGTTCTCTTTGCCATAATTATAAGATGAAAGACTTTGGTAATATTTCATGGTAACTGGAATGAATTGTTGCACAATTTCCTTGTAGAACAAGATTTTAATATGTCCCTTGCTGATTCTTGTGTTTATTCCAAGAAAGTAGGTAATTCAAAGATTATCATAATTATCTGGGTTGATGACATAATCATTGCTGCTAGTAATGAAACTTTGCTCAATGCTACCAAAAGTTCTCTTTGCCATAATTTTAAGATGAAAGACTTTGGTAATATTTCAGGGTTTTTAGGTATTGAATTCAAACATGATTCTGAGAAGTTTGTGATGATACAGTCAAGGTACATTGAGAAACTGTTGAATAGGTTCAATATGACAGATTGCAAACCAAAAGCCTCTCCTTGTGATTTGAGTGTAAGTAAAGTCATAGATAACCATTCTGAGAAATTACCCGATTCAAGACTGTATAGAGAGATGGTTGGCAGTCTTATATATCTTATGACCTGTACGCGTCCTGATGTTTGTTACATTGTAACTATATTGTCTCAAAATATGAATACTCCAACAAAAGCTCACTTAAATATGGCTAGGCATGTTCTAAGGTATCTTAAAGGTACTATAAATGTTGGTTTGACTTTCAAAAAGCAAACTTGTGAAATGCTTAAGCTCCAAGGGTTTTGTGATTCCGACTGGGGTGCGCCATCTGATAGACGCAGTATCTCTGGATATGGCTTTATGTTATGTGATGATGGTCCTTTGATTTCTTGGAAAAAGTCGAAAACAGCAGATTGTAGCCTTATCAACCTGCGAGGCAGAATACGTTGCTCTAACGTCTGCCATCCAGGAAGCTAAGTTTTTAAGTCAGCTTTTGGTGGATATGAATGCTGGTAATAAAACCACTGTAACACTTCATGTAGACAATCAAGGTGCAATATGTCTGGCTAAAAATCCTGTACACCATCAGCGTACAAAGCATATAGACATTAGATACCATTACATAAGATCTGAAATTCAGAACGTTGCAATTAAATTAGTTTATGTACCTTCAAGCGATAATATCGCAGATATTTTCACAAAGCCAGCAACAAAGGATAAATTAAATAAATTTACTTCCTTGAGGGGCAGCGTATACACCACATAATGTGTGTACCATTGTATATATAATCTTTTTCTATATATAATTTGCAAATACCAATTCTATTTTTCTCTATGTTGTATGTTTTGTTTTATTTTTCATTTTGCATTCATTCCAATTATTATTCATATGCATATAATATTTTGCAAATTATAATTTGTTGAATGCCTTATTATTGATTACTAAGAATATGATGTTTTCTAGGAATTTGCTTCTTTACCTAGCTATGTTCTTTTATAAATTTCTACCATTTTACCTGCTCCATGCCATGTCTAATACTTACATTATAATAATTTACTTGATATTTGCTGCTCTACTTATATATTATAATATGTCATTGATTCCTGTATACTTATATATACATTGTTTGCTAAATATTTGCCACCTTAAGTTTAAATGGGGGTGTTGAGGGTAAACTTAATCGACAAATATATTTTTCTTAAGTTTACTAATTAGATTAATATTTTTCACAATAATATAATTGGTATATTTTTCATATATATGCCCAGTACATATTTTCCAAGCTGGCATTTTCTTTTTGTCCATGTCTTAACGTTGTATGACGCTTCATTCTTATAGTAAACAAATAATAACCGGTGACTGTGACTTTCAATTATATCCCCAAGATTGCTCTTTATCCACCATCATGGCTCATAGTGGTCATACCTCAACATGGCTAATGAAATTCAATACTTCAAAATGTAAGGTAATGAGAATGGGTACAAGTGCAAGAAGGCCCAAGCTTGACTACTCGGTGGCTGGAGTACAACTTCAAGAGACAGAAAATGAGAGAGATCTAGGAGTAAACATACTGGCAGATTTGTCTCCAGAAATACATATAAATGGCATAGTAAGGGCAGCATATGCATTCTTATCAAATGTAAGGGTAGCCTTCAGGCACATGGACAAGGAAATGTTCAGAAATATTTATGTAACCTATGTGAGGCCAAAACTCGAATATGCAGCCCCCTTTTGGAATCCGCACTTGAAAAAGCACATAGCTAAGCTTGAAAAAGTTCAAAGACATGCCACGAAACTGGTGCCAGAAATACGCAATCTCATTTATGATGAGAGGCTGAGGGAATTAGACTTACCATCACTTGAAGCTAGAAGAGTGAGGGGGGATATGGTGACAGTCTTTAAATTCCTTCATGGTTATGATAGAGTGGATAGGGATCGATATTTTGATATGGCCGGCTCTAGAACTAGAGGTCATAGTTTGAAGCTTGGTAAGAAAACTTCTTTGCAGGATGTAAGGAAATACTTTTTCAGTGTAAGAGTAGTTGATAATTGGAATTGGCTAAGCGAGGAGATAGTTAATGTTATCTCAATCCATAGTTTTAAGGACAGGTATGATAAGTATCACTAAGTATAGTTCCTGGGTTCATCAGTTTAGTTCCTGGGTTCATCCAGTGAGGACGTGCTTCCAGTAGCTCTAATCTTGACCAAACTTAGTACAATGGAGAGTGGTGGTGTTCTTTGTGCTGGTGGTGTTAGTGGTAGTGGTGTTGGTGGTGGTGTCGTTGTTGCTGCTGTTTGTGGCTGTGCTGGGGATTTGTCCTCGTCTGACGCAAGCAAACTCATTTTTAATTTAAGAAATGAGTTGGCCGCAGTCAGGCAGGAGGTCAGATCCTTAGCTGAGGAGAACAGGGATCTGAGAGGTAAAGTAGAGGTGTTAACCAGGAAGGGACGATTGAATAATGAAGACGACTGGAAAGTTGTGAATAAGGGTTCAACGAAGATGGTTCTTAAGAAAAATGATACTTTTAGACTACAGGTTGCTAATTCATTTAGGTCACTTAGAGATGAATGTGACAGTGGCGGCAGTAATTCTTCAGGAACCATAGAGTCAGATAGGTGTACTAGCGATCGTAAAAATGGAAGTGGGAAAAGCTCTCAGGTCAAGAGCCTAGGTAAGTCTCCCAAGGTCGGAGTAACCCATCCTCCGGACAAGTCTCGTTCTTTGGTAATTGTAGGGGATTCACTATGCAGATATGTAGACAGGAAACTCAGGCATAGAGTTAGAGGAAAATATTTTTTCCCAGGAGCAGGTATGAAGAAGGTGGGTGAGTCAATAAACAGCTGGATTGAGAAAAAAGATGTTGTTTGTTTGATAGCTGGGGGAAATGACGTGCAGGATGGTAGAAGTGAAGAGCTGATTAGGTTGTATAGACAAGCCCTGGATAAGATTAGGAAAAGGGGTGCAGTTCCTGTGATGTGTGGTATTCTCCCTAGGCTTAGCCAAAGTTCAGAGTGGTGGTCTCGAGCTATAGGAGTAAATGCTAGGATGAAAGTCTTCTGTCGGGAGAATAATATAGGTTTTATAGACGGGTGGGATCACTTCACTAGTCGTAAGCATATGTATGCAAGGGATGGAGTGCATCTTTCTAATTCAGGTGTCTCGGTATTGGCTGGTATGATAGACAGAGAGGTAGGGGGGTTTTGTTAGACACAAATAATGAAATGATTAATACTTGTGCAGAGAAATTAGTCAGTAAGGGTTCAGTAAATAGTGGGTCAAATAACTGGGAGTCTAAGGATAAGAACCATTTGTTACATAGAACAAATATTAACAAAAAGAATAGCCACAAGAAGGGTGAAGCTAGAGAAAGTTTAAAAGTATATTATACAAATAGCCGTAGTTTAGGTAACAAGATAGAAGAACTGAGAGCTATAGTATGTAGTGAGAGACCGGATATAATATGCATTAGTGAAAGTTGGATTAATTTAAAAAGCAAACACCTTAAAGCTGAGTACATAATTACAGGATATAAACTTTATAATGCTGATCGTAGTGCAGATAAAAGAGGGGGAGGGGTAATTATGTATATTAAAGATAGCCTCAGAAGCTGCATTAAGTCTGAAATTAAGACAAATCTAAATTCAGAAACCTTATGGGTTGAAATTAGAAATAATATAGAAAGTCTAGTTGTAGGAGTAGTCTACAGACCACCTGATCTAGATAATATAGAGTCGCAAGTTATATACGATGAAATTTCTAAAGTGAGCAGGTCAAATAGAGTTTGCAATGTAGGCGATTTTAATTTTAGACATATTAACTGGGAAACCATAATTTTCAAGGAAACTATAAAGGAAAATAAGAATATTGTTCCAAACTTTAGAGCAGGAGATTTTGAGGGCTTAAAAACTAAATTATCTAATGAGGCATGGGAAGGGATTTCTGGGGTACAGATGTGGGTAGTTAATCCAGCAGGTCAGGTCGCAGGTAGCGGATTACCCCGAAAATTGAGTACCACATGCCAAGGATTATCACAAGATAAGATCAATACATTAAATTCTCTCACAGGAAAGAACAGCAGCCCGTCAGTTAATATATATTTGGATGAGGAATATAACAATTTTGTCATGACTTAAGAATAGTCAGAGAGACTATATTCCCATGAAACATTGCAGATCAAGAAAAAATGACCCTAAATGGATGAACAATAGAATAAAGAATCTTATAGGTATTAAAAGAGGAATATACAGGAAACTAAAAAGAGATGAAGAGCAGGTGAGGCAGCAATATATACAGTTAAACAGGGAAGTTAAAAAGATAGTTAGAGAGTCGAAAAGAAAATACGAAGTTAGAATAGCAGGAGAAGCTAAAGAAAATCCTAAAGGGTTTTATCAACATTATCAAACAAAATTTAAGGAAAAAGTCGGACCAATTGAAGTAGCCAATGGCCATATCACAGATGACGATAAAGTGATCTGTACATGTTTAAATGATTATTTCTTATCTGTATTTACAAATGAAAACTTGGAAAATATTCCGGAAGTAGAATCCATTTACAGAGACAGTCCCGATAATATACTTAGTTCAATAAATATTACGAGAGAGGAGGTAATAAAAGAAATAGATAAATTAAAGGCTCATAAATCTCCGGGAACTGATGGAATATATGCTAGAATATTAAAGGAATGCAAGGAAGAGCTTAGTTGTCCTCTAACTGCATTATTTAATAATTCAATAAAATTAGGATCGGTACCCATGGAGTGGAAATTGGCAGATGTGGTACCAATATTTAAAAAAGGAGAACGTGTTAAAAAGAATAATTATAGGCCGGTAAGTTTAACGTCAACAGTGGGTAAGATTCTAGAATCCATAATTGCAAATAAAATAAGGGCACATCTAGAATTACACAGACTGATAAAACTTTCACAACACGGGTTTCTTAAGGGTTTTTCGTGCCTTACAAACTTACTGTCTTTTTATTCAGAAGTTTACGAGGCAGTAGATTGTGGCAAAGAATATGATACAATATATCTAGATTTTAGCAAAGCTTTTGATAGAGTTCCTCACAAAAGATTAGTTAAAAAGCTGGAAGCTCATGGTATAGGAGGAGCTGTGCTCAGATGGATCAAACAATGGTTAAAAGACAGAAAACAGAGGGTTTGCATAAATGGAGAGAAATCAGAGTGGGGCTCGGTTACTAGCGGGGTACCACAAGGCTCGGTACTGGGTCCTCTATTATTCATCGTATATCTAAATGATCTGGATTCGGATATCAGTAGTAACCTAAGTAAATTCGCAGACGACACTAAAATAGGTAGAACTATAAATGGAAAAGAAGACATTCATGCTTTACAGGAAGATCTAAATAGATTATCTGAATGGTCGGACAAATGGCAAATGGAATTTAATGTTGAAAAATGTAAAGTAGTTAAAATGGGTACTATAAAAGACAATACTAGTTATAAGCTAAATAACCATGAAATCATGAGTTCTCAGTGTGAAAGGGATTTGGGACTTCTTGTGAGTAGTAGTCTTAAGCCAAGAGAGCAATGCACAGCAGTCAGAAATAAAGCAAACAGAATTTTAGGATTTATCTCAAGAAGCGTCAGCAATAGGACGGAAAAAGTTATTTTGCAGCTCTATCTTGCATTAGTTAGGCCCCATTTAGATTATGCTGTGCAATTCTGGTCACCCTATTATAGAATGGAAATTGAATCCTTGGAGAGAGTGCAGCGAAGAATGACCATGATGATACACAATATCAGAAACCTACCATATGAGGACAGATTAAAAAAACTTAATCTACATTCTCTAGAGAGGCGAAGAGTTAGGGGGGATATGATTGAAGTGTATAAATGGTTTAAAGGGATTAACAAGGGAGATATTAATAAAGTTTTAAAAATTCACGATCAAACCAGAACTCGTAATAATGGATTTAAGCTTGATAAATTCAGGTTCAGAAGGGAAATTGGTAAAAATTGGTTTGGTAATAGAGTAGCTGATGCATGGAACAAGCTTCCTAGTATGATAGTAAATGCCAATACCTTAGACACCTTCAAATGTAGATTAGATAGACATATGACAGAGGTAGAGTGGGTATAAATAGGTTAGTGCTTATTAGAAAAATCATAAAAAGAAAAATAGAATAAATAAGTAGAGTAGAATAGAATAGGTTAGACATGCTGAAAATACCATTCAAAAATGGAGCTGCCTCGTGTGTGCCAGTAGGCATGTTGCAGTGTCCTCTATTCTTATGTTCTTATGTTCTTAAGTATAAAATGGAACCGATCAGGAGACGGAAAGATACGAGCTTTGGGCTCTTTCCCGTAAACACAATTAGGTAATCACAATTAGGTAATCACATACATACATATATATATATATATATATATATATATATATATATATATATATATATATATATATATATATATATATATATATATATATATATATATATATATATATATATATATATATATATATATATATATATATATATATATATATATATATATATATATATATATATATATATATATATATATATATATATATATATATATATATATATATATATATATATATATATATGTTTCCGGTTTTACATCACGGACTCCCTTTTCTACCAAGGGCTAGGACGGTTGCCTTCTTGCGAAGGACATGTTTTGGCAGATGTAATCTTCACTCTGAGTGCATGACCTTGCTAACCTCAGAACCGCGGACACTACTGCTTGAGCCACGGCGACTACTTATATATATATATATATATATATATATATATATATATATATATATATATATATATATATATATAAATATATATATATATATATATATATATATATATATATATATATATATATATATATATATATATATATATATATATATATATATATATATATATATATATATATATAAGAACATAAGAACATAAGAATAGAGGACACTGCAACATGCCTACTGGCACACGCGAGGCAGCTCCATTTTTGAATTGTATTTTCAGCATGTCTAACCTATTCTATTCTACTCTACTTATTTATTCTATTTTTCTTTTTATGATTTTTCTAATAAGCACTAACCTATTCATACCCACCCTACCTCTGTCATATGTCTATCTAATCTACATTTGAAGTTGTCTAAGGTATTGGCATTTACTATCATACTTGGAAGCTTGTTCCATGCATCAGCTACTCTATTACCAAACCAATTTTTACCAATTTCCCTTCTGAATCTAAATTTATCAAGCTTAAATCCATTATTTCGAGTTCTGGTTTGATCATTAATTTTTAAAACTTTATTAATATCTCCCTTGTTAATCCCTTTAAACCATTTATACACTTCAATCATATCCCCCCTAACTCTTCGCCTCTCTAGAGAATGTAGATTAAGTTTTTTTAATCTGTCCTCATATGGTAGATTTCTGATATTGTGTATCATCTTGGTCATTCTTCGCTGCACTCTCTCCAAGGATTCAATTTCCATTCTATAATAGGGTGACCAGAATTGCACAGCATAATCTAAATGGGGCCTAACTAATGCAAGATAGAGCTGCAAAATAACTTTTTCCGTCCTATTGCTGACGCTTCTTGAGATAAATCCTAAAATTCTGTTTGCTTTATTTCTGACTGCTGTGCATTGCTCACTTGGCTTAAGACTACTACTCACAAGAACTCCCATATATGTTAGCATACAGCACTAAATAGTAAGGAGGCCCATCAGTGAAACAAAACTTATAAAACAATGCTATATTTCGGATCCTAACTGGATCCCTTCTCAAGTTGTGCTTGAGAAGGGATCCAGTTAGGATCCGAAATATAGCATTGTTTTATAAGTTTTGTTTCACTGATGGGCTTCCTTACTATATATATATATATATATATATATATATATATATATATATATATATATATATATATATATATATATATATATATATATATATATATATATATATATATATATATATATATATATATATATATATATATATATATATATATATATATATATATATATATATATATATATATATATATATATATATATTGTTCCGGTTTTATGTCACGGTCTCCCTTTTCTACCAAGGGCTAGGACGGTTGCCTTCTTGCGAAGGACTTGTTTTGGCAGATGTAATCCTTACACTGACTGCATGCCCTTGCTAACTTCAGACCGTTACGGGGCACGAACCCTCCACCTGACGCCTCATAGTCACGGATTCTGTCGTATGACTTCCGTCATGCTGAAGCCAGAATCTGAAACTTGTAACAAATCTTGAGGGGTAACGGTTGGTCGAGGGCACAGATATTTTATTACATGCCCTCACTTTTATTGAGTTTTGGGTACAGACCACGTCTTCCCTTGGGACCACCAAGATTTATGGCTAGGCCCCTGGAACTAATGTGGGAGGCTTGTTTTCTGCGGTCCGGCCAATGTTTGTAGAAAGTGTCAAGGAGATATATGACCGGAACCGCATCGAGTACCTGGAGAGGGCAGGAAAGGCCAGGAAGTTAGCCATTTCCTAAACCACAAGAAACACAAACATGTGGCCCGTACGTATGTACATGCCCTGGAGAGATGCCCAGTAGCCACGCTCTGACCCCGGAAATAGGAGGGACTCCACTTCGAACCTGGCGTTGATTTGCAGGACTAGATGTCACTTGATTTCATTGGCAGGATTGGATGTCAAGCCACGCCCTGCCCCTGGGGGTATTTCAAGAACCACCCAGGGCAGACACAGTGAGTTAGAGTTAGAGACCGGGCCTTGCCAGCAGCAGAGTTAACACAGTACAGCTGAGTTAGCCTCCCCCTCTTGGGGGTAGGACTCAAGAATTAGTCGTAACAGGAACTGTAGTAATAGGAGCTCTGAGTACATAGATGTTAAAATAAGAATAAACGAATATAGATCCTTACGTATTTTCACCAACCACGCTACCATAATTATAATAATATAACGTAGGAGCAAAACCCCTACGTCAGTGGTGACACTCGGTGGGATAATAAATCCCCTACGTCAATTCTACCGCTTGAGCCACGGTGACTATATATATATATATATATATATTTATATATATATATATATATATATATATATATATATATATATATATATATATATATATATATATATATATATATATATATATATATATATATATATATATATATATATATATATATATATATATATATATATATATATATATATATATATATATATATATATATATATATATATATATATATATATATATACAAGAAGTAAATATTTGTTCTTCAAAACAAGCAATAATGACAATGAAAATTACAATAATATTAAGAATCCTACCAATGATACACAATATAATAATTGGTCATTTCCAATAGTGAACTATGCCTATAGCAAATATACTGAGAAAATAAATAAACTAAACTCTACTGTCAAACTTAGAAAAATTTTTCATATCGTTTATTCAGCACAAGAAAAATCATGTACTGACCACGTGTACAATTATAATTGCAAAGAACTCTCTGTTTACACAAAGTAATCAACGTTATCAAGTCGCGGTAAAAAGACTGATTGGCAGAAAGCCTACCAAAGCAGATTTCGCTCTCCACTTTGGAGCTCTCTATACGTACTTTATGCATAATGATTCTTGTATGACAAACAAACAAACATACATTTATTTCCAGTTTTGTACAATGGTTATTCTTCTAAAAATAAAAGTAACTTATAAGTAGACATGTAACTGAACTAATAAGTAAGAGGGTAATACATACTGTTAAATTAAATGTAGCTTTCATAGAAAATAATAATGATGTAATAAAAATGTTAACAATAATGTTAATAATATAGTAATAATAAAACTAGATACAATATCGTTATTATCGGCATCATTACCAATTTGCTTCCTCTCAATAAGAATAATTAGTTCTTAACTTAGAGAACAGAGAAGTCTCTATCAGTTTACATATGTGTGATGGACTCCGCATACTTTTATCATCTTCAGTCCTGTTCTCTGATCAACATACTACTGTGATATCGATTGTTCTTTGAAAAGGAAAAAATAGGAGTAAAGATATAATATATTAATAAATTCTGGGTACTAAGAGAACGTTAAAGGAAATACTGAAAGCACGATAACACGCAAAGGCAATAATCAAGATAGGAGATTCCGTTTCACAGGAGATACCTCCACACTACAACTGAACTGATTTTTTTACGCTTCGTTCCTTTTCTCGAATGGTACTGAAGAAGATTTTCTCTTTAGACAAATTCTGGCTGTTTGGGAAACGTTTTCTCTCATCATCTTCAGCACTGTTTCCTTCAACGCAATTTCCAATGCAAAGTAAAAAGGCGAACAGAGGGTCGTAGGAGCCATCTATACTGAAAGGGTCTGATTTTGTGACCTATTGGGTATAGTTAACCTACCTGATGAGCTCTGTGGCAAGAGCGAAACCCTATTAATTTACAATATATATATATATATATATATATATATATATATATATATATATATATATATATATAATATATATATATATATATATATATATATATATATATATATATATATATATATATATATATATATATATATATATATATATATATATATATATATATATATATATATATATATATATATATATATATATATATATATATATATATATATATATATATATATATATATATATATATATATATATATATATATATATATATATATATATATATATATATATATATATATATATATATATATATATATATATATCTGAGATGTTAGTAAAGCATCAGAAAGATTATTACATACACAGTGGTAAAACTATTAAATATAAAGAAAAACGAGGGTCAGTAAGAACTTTCTCCAGAGGGGTCAGATATTTTTCCAGCAAGCGTGTATAATATTTCAAAGGATCTGGTGACATATGTTGTCGAGGAAATATACAAAAAAGTGATTTTATTCGACATGGATCACCAGAATTCTCAAAAAATTACAAGAAGATAATAATTTTTACAGAAAAATTTGTATTTTCCTCAAGTTTAACATTTCGAGTTTCTTCACTTCATTGTTTACAACAATCATCGTCGTGAGTAGTGTTAGTTTATTTTTTTCTTTGAAGTTCTCCCTTGAGGGTGAGCGGATTTCCTTGTGGCC
The DNA here is from genome assembly GCA_037179515.1 of Halocaridina rubra. NCBI lineage: Eukaryota > Metazoa > Arthropoda > Malacostraca > Decapoda > Atyidae > Halocaridina > Halocaridina rubra. The sequence goes on from JAXCGZ010019243.1 coordinate 60,451, forward strand.
CGCAGGTGGGGTAAGATTTTGTTGATTGGAGGTGGTATAGTGTTTGCTTAATCTCTATTTTTTGTGTATTTCTGTAAGAAAATTGTGAATTTAGTGGACATGTTGTTAAGTAAGGTAAAGGTCCAGTATTACTCCGGCGCCTTTATTCTACCCTCCTCAAAAACGTAGGAACATAAGAATGGGGGACACTGCAACATGCCTCCTGGCACACACGAGGCAGCTCCATTTTTGAATGATATTTTCAGCATGTCTAACCAATTCTGTTCTACTCTACTTATTTATTCTATTTTTCTCTTTATGATTTTTCTAATAAGCACTAACCTATTCATACCCACCCTACCTCTGTCATATGTCTATCTAATCTACATTTGAAGGTGTCTAAGGTATTGGCATTTACTATCATACTAGGAAGCTTGTTCCATGCATCAGCTACTCTATTACCAAACCAATTTTTACCAATTTCCCTTCTGAACCTAAATTTATCAAGCTTAAATCCATTATTACGAGTTCTGGTTTGATCATGAATTTTTAATACTTTATTAATATCTCCCTTGTTACTCCCTTTAAACCATTTATACACTTCAATCATATCCCCCCTAACTCTTCGCCTCTCAAGAGAATGTAGATTAAGTTTTTTTAATCTGTCCTCATATGGTAGATTTCTGATATTGTGTATCATCTTGGTCATTCTTCGCTGCACTCTCTCCAAGGATTCAATTTCCATTCTATAATAGGGTGACCAGAATTGCACAGCGTAATCTAAATGGGGCCTAACTAATGCAAGATAGAGCTGCAAAATAACTTTTTCCGTCCTATTGCTAACGCTTCTTGAGATAAATCCTAAAATTCTGTTTGCTTTATTTCTGACTGCTGTGCATTGCTCTCTTGGCTTAAGACTACTACTCACAAGAAGTCCCAAATCCCTTTCACACTGAGAACTCATGATTTCATGGTTATTTAGCTTATAACTAGTATTGTCTTTTATAGTACCCATTTTAACTACTTTACATTTTTCAACATTAAATTCCATTTGCCATTTGTCCGACCATTCAGATAATCTATTTAGATCTTCCTGTAAAGCATGAATGTCTTCTTTTCCATTTATAGTTCTACCTATTTTAGTGTCGTCTGCGAATTTACTTAGGTTACTACTGATATCCGAATCCAGATCATTTAGATATATGATGAATAATAGGGGACCCAGTACCGAGCCTTGTGGTACCCCGCTAGTAACCGAGCCCCACTCTGATTTCTCTCCATTTATGCAAACCCTCTGTTTTCTGTCTTTTAACCATTGTTTGATCCATCTGAGCACAGCTCCTCCTATACCATGAGCTTCCAGCTTTTTAACTAATCTTTTGTGAGGAACTCTATCAAAAGCTTTGCTAAAATCTAGATATATTGTATCATATTCTTTGCCACAATCTACTGCCTCGTAAACTTCTGAATAAAAAGACAGTAAGTTTGTAAGGCACGAAAAACCCTTAAGAAACCCGTGTTGTGAAAGTTTTATCAGTCTGTGTAATTCTAGATGTGCCCTTATTTTATTTGCAATTATGGATTCTAGAATCTTACCCACTGTTGACGTTAAACTTACCGGCCTATAATTATTCTTTTTAACACGTTCTCCTTTTTAAATATTGGTACCACATCTGCCAATTTCCACTCCATGGGTACCGATCCTAATATTATTGAATTATTAAATAATGCAGTTAGAGGACAACTAAGCTCTTCCTTGCATTCCTTTAATATTCTAGCATATATTCCATCAGGTCCCGGAGATTTATGAGCCTTTAATTTATCTATTTCTCTTATTACCTCCTCTCTCGTAATATTTATTGAACTAAGTATATTATCGGGACTGTCTCTGTAAATGGATTCTACTTCCGGAATATTTTCCAAGTTTTCATTTGTAAATACAGATAAGAAATAATCATTTAAACATGTACACATCACTTTATCGTCATCTGTGATATGGCCATTGGCTACTTCAATTGGTCCGACTTTTTCCTTAAATTTTGTTTGATAATGTTGATAAAACCCTTTAGGATTTTCTTTAGCTTCTCCTGCTATTCTAACTTCGTATTTTCTTTTTGACTCTCTAACTATCTTTTTAACTTCCCTGTTTAACTGTATATATTGTTGCCTCACATGCTCTTCACCTCTTTTTAGTTTCCTGTATATTCCTCTTTTAATACCTATAAGATTCTTTATTCTATTGTTCATCCATTTAGGGTCATTTTTTCTTGATCTGCAATGTTTCATGGGAATATAGTCTCTCTGACTATTCTTAAGAGTCATGACAAAATTGTTATATTCCTCATCCAAATTTATATTAACTGACGGGCTGTTGTTCTTTCCTGTGAGAGAATTTAATGTATTGATCTTATCTTGTGATAATCCTTGGCATGTGGTACCCAAATTTCGGGGTAATCCGCTACCTGCGACCTGACCTGCTGGATTAACTACCCACATCTGTACCCCAGAAATCCCTTCCCATACCTCATTAGATAATTTAGTTTTTAAGCCCTCAAAATCTCCTGCTCTAAAGTTTGGAACAATATTCTTATTTTCCTTTATAGTTTCCTTGAAAATTATGTTAAATCTAATGGAATCATGGTCACTGTTGCCCAATTTTTCACCAACTTCTAAATTTGTAACCATATTCTCTCAATTACTAAGAACTAAATCTAGTGTATTCACCCCCCGTGTTGCTTCATGTACATGCTGAGAAAGGAAATTGTCTTCTACTACTTCCAAAAACTCCTTACAGCTACTATCACCTGTTATGGTTTCCCAGTTAATATGTCTAAAATTAAAATCGCCTACAATGCAAACTCTATTTGACCTGCTCACTTTAGAAATTTCATCGTATATAACTTGCGACTCTATATTATCTAGATCAGGTGGTCTGTAGACTACTCCTACAACTAGACTTTCTATATTATTTTTAATTTCAACCCATAAGGTTTCTGAATTTAGATTTGTCTTAATTCCAGACTTAATGCAGCTTCTGAGGCTATCTTTAATATACATAATTACCCCTCCCCCTCTATTATCTGCACTACGATCAGCATTATAAAGTTTATATCCTGTAATTATGTACTCAGCTTTAAGGTGTTTGCTTTCTAATTTAATCCAACTTTCACTAATGCATATTATATCCGGTCTCTCACTACATACTATGGCTCTCAGTTCTTCTATCTTGTTACCTAAACTACGGCTATTTGTATAATATACTTTTAAACTTTCTCTAGCTTCACCCTTCTTGTGGCTATTCTTTTTGTTAATATTTGTTCTATGTAACAAATGGTTCTTATCCTTAGACTCCCAGTTATTTGACCCACTATTTACTGAACCCTTACTGACTAATTTCTCTGCACAAGTATTAATAATTTCATTATTTGTGTCTAACAAAACCCCCCTACCTCTCTGTCTATCATACCAGCCAATACCGAGACACCTGAATTAGAAAGATGCACTCCATCCCTTGCATACATATGCTTACGATTAGTGAAGTGATCCCACCCGTCTATAAAACCTAGGAAGCTTGTTCCATGCATCAGCTACTCTATTACCAAACCAATTTTTACCAATTTCCCTTCTGAACCTAAATTTATCAAGCTTAAATCCATTATTACGAGTTCTGGTTTGATCATGAATTTTTAAAACTTTATTAATATCTCCCTTGTTAATCCCTTTAAACCATTTATACACTTCAATCATATCCCCCCTAACTCTTCGCCTCTCTAGAGAATGTAGATTAAGTTTTTTTAATCTGTCCTCATATGGTAGATTTCTGATATTGTGTATCATCTTGGTCATTCTTCGTTGCACTCTCTCCAAGGATTCAATTTCCATTCTATAATAGGGTGACCAGAATTGCACAGCATAATCTAAATGGGGCCTAACTAATGCAAGATAGAGCTGCAAAATAACTTTTTCCGTCCTATTGCTGACGCTTCTTGAGATAAATCCTAAAATTCTGTTTGCTTTATTTCTGACTGCTGTGCATTGCTCTCTTGGCTTAAGACTACTACTCACAAGAAGTCCCAAATCCCTTTCACACTGAGAACTCATGCTTTCATGGTTATTTAGCTTATAACTAGTATTGTCTTTTATAGTACCCATTTTAACTACTTTACATTTTTCAACATTAAATTCCATTTGCCATTTGTCCGACCATTCAGATAATCTATTTAGATCTTCCTGTAAAGCATGAATGTCTTCTTTTCCATTTATAGTTCTACCTATTTTAGTGTCGTCTGCGAATTTACTTAGGTTACTACTGATATCCGAATCCAGATCATTTAGATATATGATGAATAATAGAGGACCCAGTACCGAGCCTTGTGGTACCCCGCTTGTAGCCGAGCCCCACTCTGATTTCTCTCCATTTATGCAAACCCTCTGTTTTCTGTCTTTTAACCATTGTTTGATCCATCTGAGCACAGCTCCTCCTATACCATGAGCTTCCAGCTTTTTAACTAATCTTTTGTGAGGAACTCTATCAAAAGCTTTGCTAAAATCTAGATATATTGTATCATATTCTTTGCCACAATCTACTGCCTCGTAAACTTCTGAATAAAAAGACAGTAAGTTTGTAAGGCACGAAAAACCCTTAAGAAACCCGTGTTGTGAAAGTTTTATCAGTCTGTGTAATTCTAGATGTGCCCTTATTTTATTTACAATTATGGATTCTAGAATCTTACCCACTGTTGACGTTAAACTTACCGGCCTATAATTATTTTTTTTAACACGTTCTCCTTTTTTAAATATTGGTACCACATCTGCCAATTTCCACTCCATGGGTACCGATCCTAATTTTATTGAATTATTAAATAATGCAGTTAGAGGACAACTAAGCTCTTCCTTGCATTCCTTTAATATTCTAGCATATATTCCATCAGGTCCCGGAGATTTATGAGCCTTTAATTTATCTATTTCTTTTATTACCTCCTCTCTCGTAATATTTATTGAACTAAGTATATTATCGGGACTGTCTCTGTAAATGGATTCTACTTCCGGAATATTTTCCAAGTTTTCATTTGTAAATACAGATAAGAAATAATCATTTAAACATGTACACATCACTTTATCGTCATCTGTGATATGGCCATTGGCTACTTCAATTGGTCCGACTTTTTCCTTAAATTTAGTTTGATAATGTTGATAAAACCCTTTAGGATTTTCTGTAGCTTCTCCTGCTATTCGAACTTCGTATTTTCTTTTCGACTCTCTAACTATCTTTTTAACTTCCCTGTTTAACTGTATATATTGCTGCCTCACCTGCTCTTCACCTCTTTTTAGTTTCCTGTATATTCCTCTTTTAATTCCTATAAGATTCTTTATTCTATTGTTCATCCATTTAGGGTCATTTTTTCTTGATCTGCAATGTTTCATGGGTATATAGTCTCTCTGACTATTCTTAAGAGTCATGACAAAATTGTTATATTCCTCATCCAAATTTATATTAACTGACGGGCTGCTGTTCTTTCCTGTGAGAGAATTTAATGTATTGATCTTATCTTGTGATAATCCTTGGCATGTGGTACCCAAATTTTGGGGTAATCCGCTACCTGCGACCTGACCTGCTGGATTAACTACCCACATCTGTAACCCAGAAATCCCTTCCCATACCTCATTAGATAATTTAGTTTTTAAGCCCTCAAAATCTCCTGCTCTAAAGTTTGGAACAATATTCTTATTTTCCTTTATAGTTTCCTTGAAAATTATGTTAAATCTAATGGAATCATGGTCACTGTTGCCCAATTTTTCACCAACTTCTAAATTTGTAACCATATTCTCTCTATTACTAAGAACTAAATCTAGTGTATTCACCCCCCGTGTTGCTTCATGTACATGCTGAGAAAGGAAATTGTCTTCTACTACTTCCAAAAACTCCTTAGAGCTACTATCACCTGTTATGGTTTCCCAGTTAATATGTCTAAAATTAAAATCGCCTACAATGCAAACTTTATTTGACCTGCTCACTTTAGAAATTTCATCGTATATAACTTGCGACTCTATATTATCTAGATCAGGTGGTCTGTAGACTACTCCTACAACTAGACTTTCTATATTATTTTTAATTTCAACCCATAAGGTTTCTGAATTTAGATTTGTCTTAATTCCAGACTTAATGCAGCTTCTGAGGCTATCTTTAATATACATGATTACCCCTCCCCCTCTTTTATCTGCACTACGATCAGCATTATAAAGTTTATATCCTGTAATTATGTACTCAGCTTTAAGGTGTTTGCTTTCTAATTTAATCCAACTTTCACTAATGCATATTATATCCGGTCTCTCACTACATACAATGGCTCTCAGTTCTTCTATCTTGTTACCTAAACTACGGCTATTTGTATAATATACTTTTAAACTTTCTCTAGCTTCACCCTTCTTGTGGCTATTCTTTTTGTTAATATTTGTTCTATGTAACAAATGGTTCTTATCCTTAGACTCCCAGTTATTTGACCCACTATTTACTGAACCCTTACTGACTAATTTCTCTGCACAAGTATTAATCATTTCATTATTTGTGTCTAACAAAACCCCCCTACCTCTCTGTCTATCATACCAGCCAATACCGAGACACCTGAATTAGAAAGATGCACTCCATCCCTTGCATACATATGCTTACGACTAGTGAAGTGATCCCACCCGTCTATAAAACCTATATTATTCTCCCGACAGAAGACTTTCATCCTAGCATTTACTCCTATAGCTCGAGACCACCACTCTGAACTTTGGCTAAGCCTAGGGAGAATACCACACATCACAGGAACTGCACCCCTTTTCCTAATCTTATCCAGGGCTTGTCTATACAACCTAATCAGCTCTTCACTTCTACCATCCTGCACGTCATTTCCCCCAGCTATCAAACAAACAACATCTTTTTTCTCAATCCAGCTATTTATTGACTCACCCACCTTCTTCATACCTGCTCCAGGGAAAAAATATTTTCCTCTAACTCTATGCCTGAGTTTCCTGTCTACATATCTGCATAGTGAATCCCCTACAATTACCAAAGAACGAGACTTATCCGGAGGATGGGTTACTCCGACCTTGGGAGACTTACCTAGGCTCTTGACCTGAGAGCTTTTCCCACTTCCATTTTTACGATCGCTAGTACACCTATCTGACTCTATGGTTCCTGAAGAATTGCTGCCGCCACTGTCAAATTCATCTCTAAGTGACCTAAATGAATTAGCAACCTGTAGTCTAAAAGTATCATTTTTCTTAAGAACCATTTTCGTTGAACCCTTATTCACAACTTTCCAGTCGTCTTCATTATTCAATCGACCCTTCCTGGTTAACACCTCTACTTTACCTCTCAGATCCCTGTTCTCCTCAGCTAAGGATCTGACCTCCTGCCTGACTGCGGCCAACTCATTTCTTAAATTAAAAATGAGTTTGCTTGCGTCAGACGAGGACAAATCCCCAGCACAGCCACAATTTTTACCAATATCCCTTCTGAACCTAAATTTATCAAGCTTAAATCCATTATTACGAGTTTTGGTTTGATCATGAATTATTAAAACTTAATATATCCCTTGTTAATCCCTTTAAACCATTTATATACTTCAGTCATATCCCCCCTAGCTCTGCGCCTCTCAAGAGAATGTAGATTAAGTTTTTTTAATCAGTCCTCATATGGTAGATTTCTGATATTGTGTATCATCTTGGTCATTCTTCGCTGCACTCTCTCCAAGGATTCAATTTCCATCCTATAGGGTGACCAGAATTGCACAGCATAATCTAAATGGGGCCTAACTAATGCAAGATGGAGCTGCAAAATAACTTTTTCCGTCCTATTGTCAACACTTCTTGAGATAAATCCTAAAATTCTGTTTGCTTTATTTCTGACTGCTGTACATTGCTCTCTTGGCTTAAGATTACTACTCAAAAGAACTCCCAAATCCCTTTCACACTGAAAACTCATGATTTCATGATTATTTAGCTTATAACTTGTATAGTCTTTTATAGTACCCATTTTAACTACTTTACATTTTTCAACATTAAATTCCTTTTGCCATTTGTCCGACCATTCAGATAATTTATTTACATCTTCCTGTAAAGCATGAATGTCTTCTTTTCCATTTATAATTCTACCTATTTTAGTGTCATCTGCGAATTTACTTAGGTTATACTGATATCCGAATCCAGATCATTTAGATATACAATGAATAATAGGGGACCAAGTACCGAGCCTTGTGGTACCCCGCTAGTAACCGAGCCCCACTCTGATTTCTCTCCATTTATGCAAACCCTCTGTTTTCTGTCTTTTAACCATTGTTTGATCCATCTGAGAACAGCTCCTCCTATACCATGAGCTTCCAGCTTTTTAACTAATCTTTTGTGAGGAACTCTATCAAAAGCTTTGCTAAAATCTAGATATATTGTATCATATTCTTTGCCACAATCTACTGCCTCGTAAACTTCTGAATAAAAAGACAGTAAGTTTGTATGGCACGAAAAACCTCTCAGAATCCCGTGTTGTGAAAATTTTATCAGTGTGTAATTCTAGATGTGCCCTTATTTTATTTGCAATGATGGATTCTAGAATCTTACCCACTGTTGACGTTAAACTTACAGGCCTATAATTATTCTTTTTAACTCGTTCTCCTTTTTTAAATATTGGTACCACATCTGTCAATTTCCACTCCATGGGTACTGATCCTAATTTTATTGAATTATTAAATAATGCAGTTAGTGGACAACTAAGCTCTTCCTTGCATTACTTTAATAATCTAGCATATATTCCATCAGGTCCCGGAGATTTGTGAGCCTTTAATTTATCTATTTCTTTTATTACCTCCTCTCTCGTAATATTTATTGAACTAAGTATATTATCCGGACTGTCTCTGTAAATGGATTCTACCTCCCGATATATTCCAAGTTTTCATTGGTAAATACAGATAAGAAATAATAATTTAAACCTGTACATATTACTTTATCATCATCTGTGATATGGCCATTGGCTACTTCAATTGGTCCGACTTTTTCCTTAAATTTTGTTTGATAGTGTTGATAAAACCCTTTAGGATATTCTTTAGCTTCTCCTGCTATTTTAACTTCGTATTTTCTTTTCGACTCTCTAACTATCTTTTTAACTTCCCTGTTTAACTATATATTGCTGCCTCACCTGCTCTTCACGTCTTTTTAGTTTCCTGTATATTCCTCTTTTAATACCTATAAGACTCTTTATTCTATTGTTCATCCATTTAGGGTCATTTTTTCTTGATCTGAAATGTTTCATGGGAATATAGTCTTTCTGACTATTCTTAAGAGTCATGACAAAATTGTTATATTCCTCATCCAAATTTATATTAACTGACGGACTGCTGTTCTTTCCTGTGAGAGAATTTACTGTATTGATCTTATCTTGTGATAATCCTTGGCCTGTGGTACTAAATTCTCGGGGTTCTCTGCTACCTTGGACCTGACCTGCTGGATTAACTACCCACATCTGTACCCCAGAAATCCCTTCCCATACCTCATTAGATAATTTAGTTTTTAAGCCCTCAAATTCTCCTGCTCTAAA